>OMNW01026139.1:3515-20014 GCA_900303245.1 Selene dorsalis
ATAAATTAATTCAAATCATAGATCAGGTGTGGGATGAAAAAAAATGAAATTTTATTTATAGGCCATGTCATTCAGCTCTAATACACACACACACACACACACACACACACACACACACACACACACACACACACACACACACACACACACACACACATATATATATCAATGTGAAAAAATGTACGCAAAAAAAGACCCAACAAAGAATCTGCAACACCCAGCTCTCTTTTCCCTGCTGAATCAAATTGCAACAAATACCTGAAATATTTTCCCCAAGAGAGACGCCTGCAGCAGAGGACACAAGCAGTGAGGAAAATCAAGATGCACCATGCACATACTCCTAAAAGCATTATTACACATTTACAGTCAACCCTGGAGGCAAGTGAAACTCTCTAGCGTATAATAATGGAAAGCAAAGTGGTGTCGGTAAAGAGCAGTGTGAGTCGACAGAGAGGATTATTCCTGTCCGAGTAAATGACGGGTTATAAAAGTTGTTAACAGAGCGTAAAAAAACATCAACTTTATATTTAAAAAAAAAAAAAAAAAAAGGGAACTCGTGTTTGTTTTTTTTTTGGGTGTGGCACAACAGGCTGGCAACAATTACAACTAAATCTGATTTTAGAGACGTGTGATTAGCTTGACAGCTAATAAAACTCTCATTAATACAAACACAAACATACAGTGGGAGGAGAGAGGGACACACAGAGAGGAACTTCACACCAACACTGATTCTGTCACTGTGGAGTCTGGTTTTTTTCTATCTGGGTAAAATTACACAGGCTAAAACTACATCAGTCTGTACTTACATTTTTTCTGACGGCCACCTACAGCATGACATGATTAACGAGATGGAAGTGACATGGAGACGTCAGGGGAGATGAATCCCTGCTGCTGTCGCTCGCTCTCTTTCTTTTGGCTCATTCAAAGCTGCTTGTTCATGTTTTAAAAAGTCCTTTTCAAACCTGATGCTGATGCCGAAGCTGTGGTTGTGTTTCTCGTACCTGCAGACTCGTGCTCTGGTCGGAGAAGGGCGAGCTGAAGAAAGTCGTCACGATGCTCATGACCGTCTCCGTCACGTAGCGCTCCAGGATGGTGTCTGCATGTTTACGATCGCTCGTGTTGTTGCACACCTGGAACGAACAAACCCAAAACAGAATCAAAAATTTGCTTTGCAAATTTTTTTTGGGGGGGTGAGGGGTGGGGTTTATTCTAATTTCCTGAGTGGTATTATCATTTTCATTAGAGGTGCCACTTGGTCCTTACTCTGCAGATATCAACCAGGAAGTTCTCAAAGAGCTTCCACATGTGGTTGGAGGTGTAGATCTCCTTCATCTCCACCTCAGTGTCCACGTAGCAGTGGTTCAGGAAGTTGATGTAGGCGATCTTCACCTGCAAGGTTAGAGTTACGGTTAACGCAAAAACATGGAAAAATCATCAGCTATTCAACAATGATGAGCTGCTCAGTCCTCAGTAGATCTTTGTCTGAAGCTCCTCTCACCTCAGGGATGCAGTCCTCATGCGTGACCACTCGCACTATGTCATCCAGAGGCAGCAGGGAGTTACACTTGATCTCCGTGTAGACGTTCTTGCCCTCGGTGCAGACTGCCAGGAGCTCCACCAGGTGGATGTGGTACATCAGAGGACTGTTCTCATCCATGCGGTCGCGCTCCGATCGCATCATCTGCACCAGTGTCTGGAAGGAGGCGCGGTCATTGTAGAAGACCAAAACGTCTTCGCCAGCGTTCACCAGCTGTGAAGGAGAAACAAACAAACAAACAAACATGATTACAGCAGGACAGAATGAGCCTGAGCAGAAGAGCAGAGCTGAAAGACGTGGAAACGAGGGACGACCTCTGCCATGACGATGTCCTGACACTTCTTGATGAACTTGTTCTCTGCTTTGACGATGGTCTGCAGAAACTTGAGGTACTGGACGTTGCGGCCGTGCGTTTCGATGCAGTGGACGAAATGCTGGACCACGCGCTCGTTGATCTCACTGCACAGCTGGAAGTTGTTCATGAAGATGTGCTGCATGGTGATGGCTTCTAAAATCTGGACAAAATGGAGGAGAAGCATCAGAGCAGTTGTTTGTGATTAATGGCTTTGAGTGGTGTGTGTGTGTGTGTGTGTGTGTGTGTGTGTGTGTGTATCGTGACTGACTGCTCACCCCCGGGTTGAGGAACAGATTGATGTGTTTGTGCAGCAGAGCTTGGTTCTGTTGGTTTCCTGCACAGAAGTTCTGAAGGAATTGATGGGCCAGTTTCATGATGTCCTGCATTCGCAAATCTTCTCCCTGAAGGTAAAAAAAGAAAGAAAGAAAGAAATAGCTCATGCTGTGAAAGTTTATCCACTTATGCACTGAAAAGATCTCACTGGAAGCCACTCTTACCTTCTCATAGGGGATCTGCAGGAGCTCCAGGACCACAGCATGAGCCCCCATGTTCCTCAGAAGCCTCTGCTGCTGCTTCTTGCTCTTCCTACCAGACAAACCTTCTTGGACACACAACCTGCTCAACCGCAGCAGGATCTGACAGCAGGATGCGAGGAGTTAGAGTCTCGTTACTGAAGCTTCACAACACAATCTTCATGTATAATATGAACAAAGAGACAGGAGAGTTACCTCCTTCACCACTCTGTAGTTATAACTGCTTGTACTTTCTGCTTTCTTTGGTTTGTCCGCACCCCCAGACTCTCCCTACGGAAAAATCAGACACTGTATCAGCGAACAAAGCCGTACTGTAGCTGATACAGTTTGATTCTTTTCATGGGAAATCTCACTGCACCTTTTTATGATCCGTCTCAGTGGACAGTCCATCCCCTGCGTCCAGGCCTTCGTCCGGCCCCTGCCTCTTGTACACCCAGAGCTCAGACTTCTCCACTATGGAGCGCAGCTGGTCCAGGTCCGACTTTATTTGCTTGTAATTTTCCACATCTTGGCTGGTGACCAACAACTGGACCTAATAACACAACATACACACAGCCAGCTACTGTTTTACTAGACACACTTCATGAAAACTAATGCATCCTCTCTCTGTGGAGGTTGTACCGTCCAGTTTTTTTTGCCAGAAACTCATTTTAACAGTAGGTGTTGAGTCAAAGTGTGATCACGGCGGTTTGTGGTGCTGTTAAATTGTTTTGGCCTCGTACTGACTGCCATCTCCATTACTTTGTTCACACCATTTTAAGTTTGGGTAACACGTCTCTGTGTGTGGTGCAATATAATTCGACAGCATTAAAAACCTACATCCTCCAAAACGACCACAAAGTTGAATCAACACTTTTCTATAACCGTCTGAACACACACTTAATGTCTCAAAGATTTGTTTTTTTCCCAGGGAACTATGTTTGTTCACTTTGCACACATAACACACTGGTGTGTGTATGATGCAATAGAGCAGACAAACTGTAATACCAACTGTGAATGTGTTTGTATACATGCAGCATAGGTGTGTCACAGTTGCACAGAACATAACCTAAATGTCTTAATGATATAAAGGTTATTAAAATTTGAATGTTTTTTTTTTAATCTCCTGCAGTGCAGTGTTAAAAACTATGGTGGCCGAGGCGTCTCAAACAAACGCAAAAGCCACAACACAATGAAAGTGAACGAAAAAAAGATGTTGAAATTAAACAAATGAAGTTAAGTTTGAAGGAAATTAGAACAACGACATGAAATTTATTTGAAGTATAATAGCGCAAAGTGGAATTTGTGCTCGCTAGCGTTAGCAACGGTTGCTATGTGAGCGCAATGTTGTTTATTCTCTTTTAAATTACACAATCAATTCACTAAACGTGACCGATGTAGCACGTGCAGTAAGGTGTGGTATCAGACTATAAACAGCCACCTGTCACCGGCTGCTCTTACTTAAATAAGAAGCTAAAGTTAGACAAAGCAACTAAGTTAGCTAAAGCTAGCTAGCACTACCGCTAACGTCACTGCGCCGTCTAACGTGGTGACGTTAGCGGTACTGCGGAAGTACACAAACATGTAATCTAAAGACAATAGACAACATAACTCATTATTGTCTGTCTTATAATCAGAGTTGACGTTAGTTATCTCCAATTTAACTTCATGTTGACATTATCAACTTCTGTTTTCGCTCATTCCCGATGCGCTGTTGCTTTTGCTTCCGTGTTTACCTGGCGATGCGTTCGTCTGAGACGCCTCGGCCACCGTAGTGAACAATCGCGTGTTGCTTACGCTTGTACAAATACCTGTTTAAAAGCCTGTAGGACCTCCTGTCTCTGGCTGAAGTGCCTGAAGAGCAGGTGCAGGGCTCTGGACACCAGAGGAGGGTAGTCGTGCATGGTGAGGTGGAGGAGGACCCTCAGGAAGGTGCGGCCTCCGTGATCGTCCAGGTCCAGAGGGGTGTTCTCCTCACTGGGGTCACAGTGGGGAAACACACTCAACATGACAACTCTTTGGTGTTTTTGCGTGTTCTTTTGTGAATCTTTCTGTGTTGATATTGTAATCACCTTCCACCAAATATCCCCTCCGCCTGCTCCTCGATGTGCTCAAAATCCAAAGCTCCTGGAAGCAGAAACACATTTTGTTTTACTTTATTGCATTGGTCACATCATTTGTGTTAAAAAAAATATATATATAATAAATAATAATAAAATAAATAAATAAATGAGGCCACACACTAAATCTGACCTGGCATGTTGTTTGGTCCCTCCACTGCTCCAGTTACAGATAATTCACTCTGGGAGTTACTCTCATCAAACTCCCTCTTAAATATAGACAGCAGGCAGGAGATCCTGTAGTCCAGGCGGACGTTCAGGATGAACTGCAGAACAAGGCAGAGAAAGAAAAAAAAATTCAAATAATTTGGAAAAATATAGAAACAAGGTAGATCAGGAAGTGCTGCTACATGCATATACGTTGATTCCTTCTTGTGCTTCACCTGCAGGATCTCGATGATCTTCAGCTTGGTGTCCATCACCAGTATGTCCTGCTTCTCTGGTTCAGTCTGGGTCTTGACCGGACTTCCATTTGAGTTGTTGTTGGAGGTCGTGGGAAGGAAACCTCCTCCTCTCAGGACGACCTGGGACATCAGCTCCCCGACACCATGAATAGACCTCATCACATTACTTCCTGGAAACATGACACACACACACAGAAACACATGCAGATAAACTTCATATCCATGAGATATTCGGACCTCCACTGACCACCCTGAACGTTCGTACCTTTACTCTCGTCTCCTTTGTCCAGTTTGTTGAAAGGGAAAATTGTGCTCACGTGGACACAGTCTAGAATAGCCAGCAGGATCTTTGTTAGTCTCAACAGGTCACTGAAGTTGTAGAAACCAAAATAAATCAGGTTCCTGGCGAGATTTACCACCTGAACGAGGAAGATCAACACATTATAAAGTTGGTTTTCCAGGGTCTGTCATTTAATGTGACGAGTAGAGAGCGCGTGTCTCACCTCAAATGTCAGTTTGTTCTTCTCTTTGTCTGCGAAGGGGAAGCTCTGACACACCACATCTCTCAGATAGTTCTCCACAAACTCCATCGTCTGCGAGAACCGCTCCTTAATTTCATCTTTGGATGTCCCATCGTTGTCATAGCTACGACAACAAGCAACAACAATGAGAACAAAAACACATAAGAGAAATATCCCACAGTGAACATCTGTGACGTCGGCCCGTGTGCTCACTCGTCGATGGCGATCTCCGACGGGATCTCAGACCAGAGTCGGGCGTACTTGACGGGCGTGACCTGCTCCTGAGGGTCGCGGTCGACGTGCATGTGCAGCATCATGCGACAGAAGGAGGCTCGCAGGTCGTAGGGCAGGTCCTCGTCCGACATGCACCGCAAGATCAGGTCCACATCCAGCTGGCCCGAGATTTTGTTGATGGCCAGATACTGACGGTCCAGACACATTCTAGCAAACAGGTTCAGCTGGTACCTGCAGTGGTGGCGCACACAGACTCAGGTGAGTCGGTTTTATCTTCACAGCTCAGTGTTCAGTCAGATTGAGGATGTATGTATGTACCTGTAGTAACTGATCACCTCCTGGTCCTCCTTCTGGCCCTCCTTGGCGTCCTGAGCCAGCTCCCTGATGCTTTTACTGCGGATCTCTTTGTTACTGTCCTTCCAAAACAACCACACTTCCTCCTCATCCTCCTCTGACTCAATAGAGTTCTCCCCCAGCGGCGCGCCCTCAATCTCAAATCGAGACAGTACCAGTCTGTGGAAAGAGTGGGAAATGAAAAAAAGAAGGATAACATTTTTGACTATTTTCAAAAAAAAAAAAAGCTTCGTTCAGGTCTTAGAAGATGAACTCACTTTGTTTCTATGAGGATATCTGCGTTAGCTGGATCCAGAACGGCGTTACAGATGAGCTCCTGTGTCACAGGGATGGACTTATTCATCGACACACACAAGTCTGACAGGTAGTCCAAGAACCTAAACACAAACACACGCACACACACACACATACACACACACATGAGATACACAACAATCAATCAACCATTTCACAAAAGAAAAAATTTCAACCTCTACGCAGCCACTTCCTGAAACGCTTCGTTTTGGGCGTTCGTCCTAATTAGACGGTAAAACCTTACGTCAGGGTTTTGCACAAATCTGGCCGAGGTCTGGTTACCGAGCGTTCAGAGAGACTGGAAACCAGGTGAGATCTGGTTGGTGGGTTACAGCAGGACCCCTGTAGCTCATTGGAGGTTCAGCATGGACATATGACATCATAGCATTGTATGGATGGTCTAAAATATGGAGCAACAGAATATGTCTCCTTTAAAATTAGATTTATGTTAAATCCAAATGCTTATTTGTTACTGGGTTTGGTTTTTTTACACTGGTGTGTGTGTGTGTTGATGTACAGAGGGAGTATTGAACCGTGTGATCACTGCATTTTAATGAGGGTATGAAGATGCATTATCTTGGATTAATATTATAAATGTCATTAAATCATCCCATGTTCAGTTCTGTGTGGTAGCCAGGACATTGTGTGCTGCATGTGGGACGGACAGACGGACAGACGGACAGACCTGGGCTCACGGTTCTTGCGGACCAGGCTGACAAACGTGTCGATCTCTGCAGCAGTGATGTGTTTCTCCAGCAGCTTGCGGTTGTTGTGGAGCAGAGCTGTGATGGTGTCCTCTGCCAGGACGTCATAGCCGATCTGTTTCTGCATGAAGCGAAACTGCTTGGCAATGTACTCCTGCAGGACAGAGACGAGATCATACAGCACCCTCACGCTGTTTATCATCATCATGATGTTATTACAGCGGTCCTCAGGCCCGACACACTACCTGGTTCTTGCGGTAGTCCTGCTGAGAGTGACGTAGAACCCGGTAACACAGGCGGCAGATGTGTCTGAAGGGGGCGTGGCGCTGGTCGGCCAGTTCCTCCAGACGCAGCATGGGGCCATCACCGCTGTCTGTGAAGGGCGCCTGCAGCAGCTTGAAGATCTGAACGAGGAGGTTGAAACGAGGTGATGTCAAATGGAAAACGTAAAAGGACAGAGCGTGTGTGTGTGTGTGTGAAATGTTTGCTGTGTTTTCGACATCACCTGTTTGAGAATATTCTGCTCTCTCATGAGTTTCTGTCGCTCCCTGTTCGGTTTGTTGACCATGATCTCCAGAACATCTTGCCCGTTGTTGGGGATGTCCACGACAAAGAACACCAGATCCTCCAGGAGCTTCGTGACCGCCCTGGTTGGGAATGAAAAAACACACAGAGCAGTGACTTCATGATGACTACAAATATACAACCTTGACACCACCACCACCACCGTGTGTTTCATCATACCTCCTCTCATTTTGTGTGATTGTGCCTTTTTCCAGCTTCCCGGCGATAGACGCCAACACTTTACTGGCATCGTTGGCAAAGTCCAGGTCTCTCACTTCAGCCGGGGAGACGGGCACGATGGCGAACGCCTCCTTGTCCTCTTTGAGCGCAGATGTGCCGATCTTGAATCAGAAAAGAAACAAACTATGACATCTAGCAGAGAGATGTGTGATATTATAATATTGATTCGGGCACTTCATGATCAGTTCTGCTCAGAAGCTTCTACTCAGGAAAGATTAATCACAGCAGCATGTGCACACTTGTACATGGCGTTGGTCGTGACAAAAGCTGCATGAGTTCACTAGTGATACACGTATTGATGCAAATGAGCTGTCACTCACACGCAGCATGACAGGTTTTTCCTCCTCCTTGTCGATTGGCTGGTTGGTGCTGTGAACCCATGTGTTGGTGCACAGGTGTCTGAGACGCACGTATGAGTTCCTGCGAACACATTATATTCATGGCATCAGTTTTTGCATGTTTTGTTTTCGATACATAAATACTCAACAGTTCGGTTTCTAGTGCTGCTCTTTTTCTGAAGCTTCGGTGAAATGGTGCATGAACATGAACTCAAACTGTCGTAACCACGTCACAGGACGAGCTGTGGCTGAATAACAACTCAAGACACTTAAGTTAAAGTAGAAATAAATACTCAGTTACAAGTAAGTGCTCTGCATTAAAAGCTAAATGCACTTAAAGTACCATTTTCAAAGCGTCACACTCCTCGCAAGACGTTTGACGTGTGCTCGTGTACACAGCTGGTGTGACTTCACAGCAGCTTCCTTCTTATTTCAGATCTTATCGACATGAACACTGTCGATGTGCAACATTTCAGCCCTCAGACCTTCATCTGAAAAATGGTTCTCCAATAGAAAAGAGCAGCGAACGGCCTTATCAATAATTTAAAAAAAAAATCCTTCATAAAAATCTGTACCACAGTGTGACACTGAACTTAATTCTAGTGAAAGCCACACTGACGTATTTTAAAATGCTGCAACTCTGTGCTGGACAAATTCAGAAGAAATCCACATTGACTAGAAACAAGCACCAATACATCTGCTGACGCACACACACACGCACACACACACATGCACACACACACACACAAGCCTTTTTTAATAACTTCAAGACCTGCAGTGTGTAAGTGTGAATCTCTTTGTCTGCGTCACGCTGCATGAGCTACAGCTCCATCAGTGTGAACGACATGATACTGGAACATGAGTAACATACTCTCTTAAACCAACCGGCGTCATCACACACACACACACACACACAGTGTAGCCGTGGTTTATTGTTTTGTAACCATGTGAGGATGATGACTTGATGTACGGTGGAAGTCCCCTGCGTGAGACGTGCTGTTTGGTTTTCAGTGGAAAGAGTGACAGACCAGGGATTATTAGGCCATGTCCTGTTTCACAGTCATATCTGCATCAACACTTCACCAGCTTGTCGTCATGGCGCCGTCCCTACCTGGGCACCAGCGAGTCCCCCCCTCTCAGTGTGGTGGGGTCGAGCTCGAATATGGAGGAAATGTCATTTCCATCAGGAACAGACACGAGAGTGTACATCACTTTGTCCTGGACGTTTCTCAAACGGGCTCGAAGGGCTTCCTGCTCCGAGTCCAGCTGGAGGGAAAAGTCACAAAACACTCAGTCTGATTAGAAATGAGACTGACGGAGATTATCTGTGTGTGTGTGTGTGTGTGTTTGTGGATCTCTAGGGGTCAGCTGAACAACAACAACAACAACAACAGCTCTGTGGAGAGTCTCCATTGGAGACATTTCAAGGAGAAAATGACTCAAGATAAGGAAAATGAAAAGCAGCGGATGAGGAGGGGGGCGATGACTGCAGCGGAGCAACAACTGCTCTTTTATGGCGTCGGGCGAATTTTCCAAGTGAAACTGTCACGGTGGTGATTCAATAAGCCAACGACAGTCACCTGAGAGGACCTGTGACGAAAACAGCTTCATCTGATTAGTCTGAGCTTCAAATATATTTCTACACTGGACCAGAAACAGGAAAAATATCTTACTGAAATGATCTGAAGTGGGATTTCTATCTTTTTGCACTTGTTTAGACTCAAATATAATGAAACACTCCTTCAAAACAAAGGTAGCTGTTTCCTTTCTTTTTTTTACAGGACCTTTGTCCATTCTCAGACTATTTCATCTTTATTTTACAAAGACTTTAATTATTTTACTGTATAAACAACAGAGAAAGTTCAGGAGCATCACTGAGACTCATTCACAGCACAACGCCGCCCTCTGCTGGTCAGAGACATCCACTGCAGGACACAGCAGGTCATTACTTTACTACAAGTATAGTCAAGTATCATCTAAACTTAAAATAAACTTTATTTATTAGACTATATTTAGATTATTAGCACTATTTGAGATAAGATGTACTTTATTGATCCCAGGCTGAGTTATTAACGTACCGTTACAGTGCAAACAGAAAAATAAGAAAGAATGAAATAGAAACTATTCAGTTGGCTTTTATTACTTTTGATGGTTTTTTATTGTTTTATAGATACTGATTTTTTAGCTTATATTTATTTAATATTGTACATTTCATTCCCTCTTTTTGATCTTTCTGTCCTTGTATGACTTGAACAGTTATTTACTTACTTTTTATTTATTTCTATATTTCTATATTTTTATATTTCCTATCTTTCTTTTATTCTCAAGTGTTTCCTCAATTCAAATTGCTGAGCGTATGATAGTGTTTCCTTAGTGCGTGCGTGCGTGTGTGTAGGCGTGTGTGTGTGTGTGTGTGATCTTATCTTCTTATAAACCTGATGAACAGTTTGTATAACGACAATAAAGTTAATTCATTCATTCATGTGTCACTCACTGAAGAGCGGGACTCCAGACACTCTTCTTCGTACTCTGGATTCACCTGCAAAAATGCACAGTGGTTCAATTCTATTGTTTCTCAATGTAAAGACTTTCAGTTCAGCAATGTTATATCCTATAATTTATTGATCTATACACTGCACAGTGGTGTGAGACCACTTCCCCATTCATGTCAATCTACAGAATAATGATATAAATGTATTCACTGCTGTTTACGCTGCACTCACCTCTGCAGCCAGGTAGTGTCCCGTAGCCAGGTGTTTGAACCTGAACAGGCTGTTCCAGTATCCGGCCCCCCCTCGACATGGATCATGCTGCACAACCTGATACCGGAGAAACACAGCGGTGAAATCTCACACCGGTGCTGATATCTACATATTAAAAAAAAAAAAAAAAAAAAAAAAAAAAAAAACTGCTGCACACAACCCTCACCTCGATCTCCCACAGGGCTTTGCTGCTGGTTGCCGAGGTAGCCGACTGCCGTCCGGTAGTACGAAGGAAAACGTATTGTTTTCTCCTGTGATCATCGCACGTGAGGAATTTCTCCTGCTCGGCGTGAAACAGTCGCACCACGTCGCCCTGGAAACAAGAACAACGTCTGTCAGTGTCAGAAAAATATTCAGCTTCGCCCCTTAAAGCCGACTTAAAACATTTACTGCAGCAGGTCGACAGCAGGTTTCAACACATTCCCAACATTTTCACTGAGACAGATGCAGGTATTTGCAGAATTTGCTCCAAATGCATTAATAAATATAAGTGCATGGTGTGTGTATGTGTGTGTGTGTGTGTGTGTGTGTGTGTGTGTGTGTGTGTGTTTGGTGTCTGAGACAAACCCCTTTCAGGATGATCTCCTGATTGTCGCTCCATTTCATGAACAACACGATCTTCCAGCTGGTGTTGCAGTTGACCGAGTTCACCTGAGAAAACCAAACCATCAGAGTTTGATGTTACTGTAAAACTCCCTGGCAACGATAAGGTCAAAGGTAAAGGGATACTTCAGTGTCTGTGGGATTTTATGCTTTTCCTCGTTCCCTAAACGCAGCTATTTTGAGATAAGAAGAATATTTTTTCCAACTGTTCAATATCTTGTCTAACTAAACTAAACTAAATGTGACTGTAGGTGCATATCCACAGCATTCACTGAATTCATAGTCATTTGCATGTTTGATTTCTGCAGCCAAACCAGAAGAAACTTGTATTTCAATGGCTTCATTTTCTCATCGCATGTCAATCCAGAGCAGGAAAACGATTAATCGCTTCATGCATCATGTCAGTTTACATTCTCACCATCACTATCAACCACTTTAACTGCAGCCAGAATCATAAATAAGGAAGAAAATGAGTTAGTCTCAGCCTCAGTAAACAGGAACAATGGCACAACTGGCCTAAAACTGACTGAGGTAATGTTGTTAAGTAACACAGAGCAGCTCGGTGCAGCGCAATCCTCCACATGCAGCGTTGGCATTATTCTGCTGTCGAACTAACTGTGCTGAATCAGGAGGACAAAGGAACAATCCTGCACTGTTTCACATCAGGTAGCAGTTATAAGAAATACAAAAAGAGCTATAATTAGATTGCTGAGCAGCAGCAGCAGAAACTCCCACAGAAACATCTGAGGAGTGAAGACGAGTTGGGTCGGACCTCGTTGCATCCTGGGTTGTCCACGAGCTGGTGCGTGCTGGCGTGGAGCGGCTGACCGGCGTTCACGGGGTTCAGCACCACTTTGTCCCCGATCACCACCTGCCGGCACACAATGAAACACAGAGATACCAAAAAATAAAAACACATGAAAGTAGCATCCAGGCAGAGATGCGGACTGCAGGGGGCAGGATTAAGAGGAGAGGAACGACTTTTACTTAAAGCTTAATCTCAGAAATGTTCTTTTATTGAGCCAGCTGGCACAGTGTGGACATCCTCTGTAAGAAAACTGCAACTCACTCATCATCTACTCAACCTTGAGTCTCTGACATGCACAGACACAAGAAGAAGAAATCCTCAGTCCTGCACGTCATTGTCTTCTCACTATTTTCAGCAGGTGAGGACCGAGTCCAGTTTTATATTTGCACATGGCCGGCTGCTCCGGCCTCATGCCATACCTACTTTGAGAGGAGCTTAGCAGAAAAGGCTTGGCCTCTGCCGTGGTTCATTTTGTCCTTGGGCACCTGCCCACTACTTCCCGCTGCAGGGAAGAGGAGTTGGCTGCCAACAAGAGCTTTGTGACCAGGTAAACACCAGTTGGGTGTTGGCACCGCTCCATCCTGGGAGAGAGAAGAGAACCTGTGCCCTCCCCTCCATGTCTGCACCTTGACCTCAGACGACTTATTCACTGCGGTGAATGCAAACGGCATATACAGTAGCAGCTTTCCCACAATGCACCAAACTCATGAATCCTGACTCACGCTGTCCCCAATGGAGCGTAGTTTGTAGAAGGGCTGGATGTAAAACCAGGAGCCTTCGTTTCCAGCTGTGTCTAGCATCACCCTCATGGCGTTCTTCTCCAGCAGCGCGGGCAGCCGCTTGTTCACCGTCAGGTATTTGTTGCTCTTCAGGTGGAGGAGCTGCAGGAGACCGGACACACACGAATGCATCAGACAGAGTGAAATGACCACAGTAAACCTGCATCATCATCCTGTAACATGGGTTTGTGTTTTTATCTGGGTCGATGTGCACTCACGCTCAAACTTTAAGATACGAGGAGAGAGTCTCTGGCAGATTTTATTTCAGGGGAATTTCAGTTCGATCAACCCTCAGCAGAGTTTATCTGAGTAAACACCGAGCAGATGATTCCCATTTGTGGGAGAAAAAACAAACCTGAATGACATTCCCGTACTGAATCACTGTTCCAAGCAGCTTTTTGTTTTCAGAGTCGTTCTGCTTCTTCTCCAGGTCAGCTGCATGCTGCGAAGCAACACAGACATGAAAGAGTGTGTGTGTGTTTACTAAAGAATTAAGATACACAGTGATTTCCACTGATAACAGTCACACACAGTTGTTTGGTATGAAGTCATTTAAATGTTCTCCAAAAGAATTACGCTTCAACAGAGGAGCTCTGACTGAAAACCGTGGCTCACGTCTCCATAGAAACCAACAGATTGTAATCTTTCACTTTATGAGTGTGTGGTCAGATAGAAGATTGCTTTAAATGGTATTGCACCACCACCAGCACCACCACGGCAGCGTACGGGGCAGAAAGGTAGGACAGTAGGAGTGAAGGGCTTCAGAAATGTCTATAAAAGGACTTTATAATTCGACCTCAGCAAATATTCATGATTCCTTTAAAAGCTGCTGATAAACCGTTCAGAACATCAGCGTTGCTTTTGCATTTCACTGCACAGCTCCGTTTCCTGTTTCATCCAAATCCAAACTGCAGAATAAGAATCTAAACTTTTACTGTAGCATAGCGTGGTGCAGATATGTGCACTGGTGTGTTGGTGTGGTGTGGTGGTGTTGGTGTTGGTGATGACTGGTGAATGTCGTCACTTCACTCACATGGAGCTTGTTGAGCAGCACGGTGTCGGTGTTCCCTCCAGGCTTCGCTGCTTTCCAGAACTGCTTCTGGGCCGAGTATCGGTTCATAGGACACAGCCTGAACAGACAGTCTGCACAGAACAGACAGAGAGAGACAGAAATAAATACAGACACAGATCCATCTATAGACGTGGAGGGAGGAAAGCAGCACAGAGACAGAACGGTGCATTTATGTATAAACCTGTTCTAACATAAAGTCAGATGTTTGTCCAAGTCGCAGGTCTGGGGTCAAGAGTCACTGATTTGTAAGAAGGTGAAAAGGTTTTAAAGTCATAATGTCAAATATTTTTTTAATATTCATCAGTGCACAGAGAGATGAACTGTCTATAAATGGAGATGATTCAGTTCTGTGGGCGTCCAGCTGAGTGGACTCCGAAGGCAAAGACAAAAAAAAAAAGGCAGCATGATCAGAAATGTGAAAGAGTATCAGCTGAAGGTCTTAAAGGAAGCACAGGAAACAGGTCCACCACACACTGAGGGAGGTGTCCCGTCACGGACGACACAGATGAAGCCAAAAGAAGTCGTCGCCACACCTCTGATGTTCATACGAGGTCATCGGCTCTCACTCGCCACAACACCGACGGGAAAAATGTTGTAGAAGAACATGCAGCACTATGTATGGTATAAATGGGACAGTGTGTGTGTGTGTGTGTGTGTGTGTGTGTGTGTACCACCAGTGTATAAAAGTGAAGTTCAGTGGATGCAGCATCAGCATCAGGGGGGGGAAATGGATGGATCAGGGTTATGAAGGTTAAAGTTCACGGTGACTGTTCAGGACTGTGATTAACGATTTAATTGTCTTTTTCTGATCATTTTTGTCACTGTTATAGTATAAACCTGGACATAGTCTAATAACACAAACACACCTTATGAAGAAGAAGAAGAAGAAGAAGAAGAAGAAGAAGAAGAAGAAGAAGAAGAAGAAGAGGAAGAAGAGACATTTATTGGCTTTGCAGCTAAATCCATGATGCTAATGTCAATAGATGCTCATTGAAATAAACAGTTGTGACTCCACTCGTGTCATTAAACCATAGAAGAAGAAGAAGAAGGGGGCGCAACGTGATGATGTCATTAAAAGACGAGGAGTCAAACGTCAAACAGAGGGAAACAACGAGGAAACAGTGATGAAATCTGACGTTTCTGTTCATTTCATACAGATGTTTTTAAATACAGATGAATGAAAAACCATTCGCACCGTTATGATAAATGACTGTGATCAGGTGACAGGTGCCATAACTGTGACAGACAGGTCAAACCGAGCATCGAAACATCGGCCCAGTTCAGTTAGTTTTTCCTCCAGTGCTGTGACACGTTGGACAAGTTAGAAAAACACCTGTGTGTCATTAGAGAAACTGTGTTTGTCCACACTTAGTAACTTAGATGAAAGATCATTAAACTCCTTTGTTCAACATGACTGGACGGTGGTTTTTCCAGGATCGTACGACCCACAGGTGACTGACTGGTTGCAGAAACAGATCCACCTTTAACCTGAGACATAAGCAGGAAATGTGTGTGTGTGACTGCGCTCTGAGTGGACGACACCACAGTGTGGGAAACGTGTCACAGCTGCAGCTAAAAATAAACCCACACACACACCAATGACAAGGTTGGAGACGCTACAGCAGGTTGAAACTAAACACAGAATCCAGTTTAACAGCAGTCCAGTATATACACACACACACACTCCTCGTTATGTGTGTGGTTGTGTGTGCTTCAATTACATATTCATCATTGTTCTGTATGGAGATCAAAGGGCTTTGTCTGTTTCAGGTGCGAGTGCTGAGTGTGTGTGTGTGTGTTTGTACTCCTATCATTGTGAGGACAAGTGTGAATTTTAAACCTTTGGAGTGAGGACCATTTTGTAAAGTGAGGACATTTAGAGAAAGCACAAAGAAAGCACAGCTCCACTATCAGCAGCTACAGGGCAGGGATCATGTGTACAGCACATCATCTCAATGTGTGTGATGTCCTCAGGACCACCAGAGTGAGAGCCAACTTCACCAGTGTATCCAGTCAGCTGTAGTAACTTTGGACGGCCAGAGACCATTTGTCCTGACATTCATGAGAATTATCAGTGTCCAGCCTATTGTTCCTATGCTAGCATGCTAGGCTAGCAGGTCTGAGCTTCTTACTCCCTGTGGTAGAAACTTTGTTGCATAACAATAACAAGTATTGTAAACTGGACTCATTATTGTATATCTCACCAAACTAAGATTAAGTCAGTCAGGGTTCAGGGCCTAAGAGGCGGGAGGGAAATGGGCCCGGATCTGGTCCCGATCCCGGTCCCGGTCCCGGTTC
>OMNW01026150.1:7799-24409 GCA_900303245.1 Selene dorsalis
GACTTGAGAGCTAAAATACTGGAAATTTGAGTTTTAGTACAGCAGAAAACATTCAAGATTTGAGTTCTGACCAGGTAATAATCAATAAGACAGTATCAGACATATCCATTATAACAATATACCATCAAATTTTAATTATTAAATGTATTAACTCTGCAAAAGAGGTTTTGTTTTTACCTGTGTTTGTGTATTTTGCAACAAGTTTGTGCAAAAAGTACTGATCTGCATCAAACTTGGTGAACGGATGGGTCATGGGTAAGGGGTCATGGTTCAGGGGTCAGGGGAAGAACCCATTATATTTGGGCCAGATCTGGATAATTTATTATGAATTTGACTTCTTTTCTCTGACATCCGGTGTATGATATTGTGCTTTATATAAATATCTGTCCATCTAATATCACTTGCACGTTCACTGAGAGCTTCACTGATTAACATTCATATGTTAACAAATGGTTAAAGGATTGTAAATCACTTAAAAAGAGACTTTTAACAACCAGTCCAGAGAAAATGATTTCGTTTGATCTCTCTGGAACGTTGTGGCATCTTTTAGCCCATTGTTTTGGTCTCTACTCTGCAGCTTTAATGTTTTGGTTCACTCCCTCCGCTGTCATTATCAGCCTTGTTTTCAGCTGCACACTCTCTGATTAACAGCTCCATGAGGTGATAACAAGCCGCTGTTGTCTTTACAGTTCGTTCCATTCCACCTAAGTGGCATGAGAAACAGTTAGATCAGAATAAATCACTCAACAACAGAAACCATGTGTAGGCTCAAAATTTCACTTCAGTGGCTCGGTGGCCGGATGCCAACACAACCTAACGCTGTGGAGAAAAGCCTATTAAAGGCAGACTGATTGTAGCGAGTGGAGAGCTTTTGTCAGTGATGAGGGGCTCTGCAGCAAATGCAAATTCAACCAGGAAGCAGGTACTTGTTGCTGGCCTCACAGATCCTCATCATCAACCTCCTTCCTCTACACGAGCTTTTGGAAAACAGCCTCGCATTTTTATTACGGCCAAGTGGACAGAGGACAGGATACGAGGGATTTGAAGCTCCGCAGCTCTGTGCAGCGATGTGGAAGATCAAGAGGGTTTTTGTTCCCTGGATGAGCCACCAGTATCTTCACATCAGGATGCCTGCTCCCTGATTGAGTGCAAGCTAGGTTTCACTTTCTGACGTCTAAGGCGGAGAGGGAAAGAACACCTTAATCCTCACTTGGGCTGACCTCCGCTTAACAACCACTTGTTACTTCCACATCTCTGACGTATTTCTATCAGCGATATCATTAATAAATGTCCAAACCAGGACTGACTGTACTGGAAGAATAATGACACTCTGTATATTTATTTTTTTCAAAAGAGAAATGCTTTGCACACAAATCTTAATCTCACCACAATCCCGAGCAAACATTGAATAAAAGGCTATTTCCTTTCTTCGGTACTTTATGCACACAAGGTGCCACTGAATGTCTGCCTCCAGACAGCACTGGTTGTCTGATGAATAAAAGATGAGCTGGTCTCATTCCTCAGACAGGAGACCCATCAATATTACATCTGAGCTAGATGTTAATACACACAGGCCATTAAAAGGCAACAGCGTAATGTACAGCTGTGTTTTCAGACCAAAAAAAAAAAAAAAAAAGAGGAAGAAGAAGAAGTAGCGGCGTGTTTGGGTGGGGTAATTTTGCATGGCTCTGTCTGGAAACCTCACCTGCTGCACGCGAATGGAAGGAAAATGTTTCCTGTTTGTCATAGGGCAGGGTTAACATGAACACAGCTGACAGTGTGCACATGTGAAAAAAGAAAAGAGACGAAGAAGAAGGGGGTAAAACACAAGTGAGTTTTGTTCTGCAGTGAGGGCTGAGAAGAGCAATCAGTTCTCGTAAGTGCTTTGTACTCACAACAAAGCTCCTGAGAGCTGACAGCGCTCGACTGGTGGCAGATGATGTCATCAGTGTGGAGTGTGTATTTCAGTCCTGATGGACACGCACCGTATTATACAATAATACAGAACAATACACCACACACTGAAAAGGAAGGCTGCATAAAGTGGTCGCCAGTGCCACCACCTTCATCCATCATTTCCTCCACAGAAATGTTCAGACTGCTAAAAGAAGATTAAGTTCTCGTCTGTGCCCACAATAGCTAAATCAACTACAATCACGGTATTCATCTAGTTCACACTGCTAATTAACCCCACTTTTGCTAAAATGTGGATTTTGTAGTTTTATTTTGAAGGACAACTTTAAGGGGTTCTTTATGCATTGAATTATGAGATGGGCATGGGCCGGTTAGCATGCTAGCATCAGTGGAATAAAAGACTTTCTTTGGTTTGGTTTTGTTGCTGGTGAGTAAATGAACAAACTTTTAATTGAACGTTTCCTCTACAACAGCTGTTGCTGTTGTTGCTAATGCTAGCTACCCAAGTGGCAATAGCATAACAAATACCTTATTTAACTTACCTAATGCTAGGCCTCATGCTGTGCTCTTTTCTCTGGGTTTATTTTAACTGTTTATATCCCTAACAAGATATATCAATGGTTCTGAGTACCTGTAATCCTCTTAATATTGTTTTACAGCTCCTTCTTGTAGCCCGTAGCTCTAGCAGGCACAGGTCGTTTAGCCAATCAGAGCTCTTCTCTTTCAGCGTTCCAACCATAGACTGTATGGTTCCAACCGTTCCAACCATAGACTGTATGGTTCCAACCGTTCCAACAGACAGCCGTGTGCGGACGGTGGATTTCAACTGTCGCGACACGATACATAATCATGAGCATATGAAACAGCAGCACAACACTGTTCACTGCCATTGAAACAGCCACACAGGAACAGTTGAAAAAAAACACTGTGTATGAATGAAGTTGTGTGACGGTTACGTTTCTCTTTTTCTCATGTAACATATCCTTCACATACATTGCCGTTAACGGCCGTACGGTTACCGGTAATCCAGTTAACGGCTGCCGTTACCGACAATTCAGTTAACACTGGCGACGGCAAGTCAGTTAACGGACGCTAGCATTATCAAAGGCACAAAAACACAAAACCATACAACTGCCGAACATGTTACCGTCTCCATGAGACAGAGTTTATCTTACCGGTTGCGGAGCAGAAGTCGGCCCAGACAATGTAGGGAGACTGCAGTGTCTTTTATCCAGCATTGTACTTTGCCAAGTTGGTAAAGGAGTCCGCGGTGAAACGAGACGGACAGAGGAGCAGACTGCAACTAAAATCCTTCAGGTCCGAGTAAAAATAAACAAAAGCCACTGGTCTCTAAAGACTGTGCCCTCATTACATCCGTCTACCGCACAACGACGCTTTTTTTGACATCTCGCTCACCTAGGCCTACACGAAACAAGTGGAGCTTGCCAGCTGATCTAGGTGGGCGGAGTTGCCTTGTGTGTGACGTTACACAAAGGAGGAAGTGCTATCCGCTCGTCTTAAAGGGAGAGTTTCTCCGCCGATGACCAGTTTGATGCCTTGGACAGTATATACGTGGCCCAGGGACCACTTAATCACTTCTCATTTAGGAGGCTAGCATGCTAACCATGTAACATTAGTAAAATTTACAAATAGCTCATTCAAGACTTTTAAATAGTACATAAACTATTATAAATCAATTACTTTATCAATTGGAATTGATTCTCTTTGCTGATTAATTGCTTGTTATTTAGAAGCCATACAGATTCACCAGCTAGCATGCTAGCTATGTTGCTAGACCTGCCACTGGTTTGAGAGGAAAGGCTATTTCTGATAGTTTCATTAATTTTCCGACAAGTAATGTGAACTGCGCCCTGACCCATGATCTCACTTCAGTAAACCTCCATGGTTTCCATTTTATTACTGAGCTGCAGTTTCAAATACATATTGTTCGCTTCTGTTGACATGAATGGTCTTTGTTTAACAGGAAGTACGTCCACTAGCTTTAATTCCTCTTTTTGCTCTGGACTTTTCCCATAAAATGATACGTGAATGTTTTGACACTTTCATAAATTTTTCTAACCTGTTTATCAATGATTGCTTAGCAGCTTACAGTGTTTGAGTGCATTGCCAAAACCACCGGATAACGTGAGGGGGCTTGTTTTTTTTGTTTTTTGTTTTTTTTTAATGAGGTTACATAAGAGAGATTCTGTTCTTGTGTGCTTTATTTGTCTCCATCTGCAGGGAAGTTGTGCTGCTACCTTGCAATTAAGTTAGTCCGGTTCTTGTCCACAATACACACACCTACATGTGCACAGACTGTGAGCATACATTAAGTCTGCAAGAGGCTTCATGATGTTGTCTCCTTCAGACAGACAACACTGAGATGGGACACATCTCATACGGTCAGTGGCTGTCGTTTAACAGCGGAGCATCTGATTGTTTCTGGAGAGTGTTCAGATGTCATGATTGCTTACCAATGCAACAGCAGAGGTGCGTGCATGCCAATGTAACTGCAACACCTGCCAATACAGTGTTGACAGAAGGCTGCATAAAGCCAGCGAGGGAGAAACCAGAGTCACCCAGGAACTCCTTTTAACAGGCTCTGCCATCTGATTGCATGCACTCACCTAATCTGTTGTCTGTCTTTGCAATCACCTCTAATTAGTGGTAAACCAAGTGTGTCTCCACCAGGGAGAGATGAGACAAACTACGAGAACAAAACAATCACAAAACATGCACAGGCATGGTGACGTCCTGATAATCCTGCTGCACCTCCTCCAGCCGGATCTGCTGCTACAAAACTACATCGATCCCCTCGCCTACTGCTCACAACAGAGGAAGGAAAATAATTCAATATTCTCTCATACTGTTTGGCTTTCAGCAGCACTTGGCCTGCCGTTGCTGCTGCTGCAGGTTCCTCAGGCCCAGCGTTGCTTCTGAAGGGGGAGATAAAGGAAGAGGAGGCGGATAGACGGTGGATGATGAGCAGCTCAGGGAACGGAGAGCCACACGAATTTACTGAGGATGATCCTGACGTGAATCGGCTCCTCCAACTCCGTAGCACATGCTGCTTCTGGAGAGAGAGGTGCTGTTGGGGAATCTAATCACAGCAGGATCTAAATGGCGCTGGAAGACTGTTCAAGTGGGTATGGATTATTTCTGCAACTCAAAAAAAAAAAGGTCTATTTCTCTGTTGTGCACCGAGCCAAAAGGAAAGCACACATTTGGACAAAAGGAAATCTATTTTAATGAGTGTAGGCTGTTGAGAAATGTAAACAGTGGCTTCCCACAGCCTTTAGCCACAAACAAAAGAGACAGTGTACATCCCTAAAGCTATATACAGTGCAGCTAAGTGCACTGTCCGCTGTAATGAGGCTTTGTTTATGACCACACCTGCATCTAACAGCCATTCCCATGTGCAGTTTTAAGAAAAGATATCCATCTGTAATTAAATGTTATCAACTCAAGGTTTGCCAGTATTTTTCCCCAGAGATTTTAAACCAAAAAAAAAAAAAGTTCTTCTTCATCTTCATCTTATTCTCTGTGAGATGTAGGTCATATCTCTTCAGTGCTGCAGGGCTGTTCACTGAGTCTGGATCACACACACACACACACACAGGGATCACAGGGTTACATAGTGTCTTTTAATGGCTGTTCCAATCCACAAAGGGAGTGTTATATTTACAAGTGAGATGCCATTACTGAGACTCGCACCAGTCCAAAGCGCTGCAGACGGCACGTAAAAGAAATTGGCACAGCTTGAAAGCCAATACTGGAACAGTCATTAACGATATCCTCATATAAATCAAAACAAGTGCATCTGTAACTGGTGTCTGGCCAGTATCAAAACCATTCACCACTGTTAATATTTCCACGTCAAAAAAATTGCCAAATATGTATTGGAAACAATCAATGTCAGCCTATCTTGTGTAATTCCACTGATAACTTTTTTTTTCTTGTTTTATTTTCCACTGCTACTACTTGACCATTCCCACAGTGTACTGCCGTATTTTATATAATCTGCTTCACTGGGCAGTTCAAGAGGAGGACAAAATGTTTGCAGGCGCAGTTGTGTGCCCTCTTTTTAGTCTAACAATGCTTCATATGTGTGAAAATGTCGTTCCACAGCAATGTTAAAAGCACTACAATTACATTAGCAGCTGTGTTTCCATTGGTCACTGTGGGGCCAGCTGTGAGTTTAATTGGGAGTTTGACTCTTGAGTGTGCAGCAGCAGGACAGGTACAGTAGGTAAATAAAGCACTCGTCGCAGCTGCTTACATAATAACTCCAGATAAGATGCTGTAACCATGGAGACTCAGCAAGGAAACTGCTGTAAAAAGATGTTAAGTCAAACCATCAGTGTGTAGCATTCAGATTTTTTCCCCTTTGTAAAGGGTGAAGGAGGGAGTGAGGCGCATGTTAGTGGAGCAGAGCGCAGTGGGAGGATTTCCCTGGAGCTCAGCCCACACCGAGGACACGAGGAGACAGTGGAAAAGACTGGAAACCATTTCCCACACTCAAGGAGTTGTCTTTTCCCTCCCCCCCTTTACAAAAAAAAAAAAAAACCTTCGAGAGCATATAGTGTCCAAACTCTCTGCCAAATTTCCAGGAACACCAGAGGACGGTTGTTGTTTTCCTGCAATTTGTGGCAGCTGCACGATGATTACCTCTCGTGCTGCTTGTGCCTGATGTCTCAACACCGAGGGTCTGTGTGAGGCCCACAAGAGTCTGCATGGAGCCTGGAGATCTTGGGCATTCAGCCACTGCTATATAAACTGTGTATCTGTGTGTCTGCAACATGGCTTCTCATGTCTTACGTGTCCATCAGTGCTGTATGCTAGCAGAGCATCATAAACAAACAAAATAAGGAGCTATTTGTAAATGTTGCTATTGCTACAGAGCTAACGTTAGCATTAAGACTAGAAGAAAGACTGCGAGTACAGCATCAATCTTCATTCCTTTACTCTCCATAGGTGGAAACCGACTGCAATTTTGACTCTTGTCTCTGTCACGTCTTCTACTGAAGTTAGCACGCTAACCAGCCCTGGCTAGTCACTTTTCACTGTAGCTTCCCGTCTTTTCAAGCACCACCACTTGCTCCCAGTGAGCAGCCACATCATCACACGTCGTTTAGCTCGGTGGGTAGAGCAGGCACCCTATATGCAGAAGCTATCATCTTTGCTTCAGCGGTCCAGGTTCGATTCCACTGGTGGCCCTTTTCTGCATGTTGCTCTATAGCTGTCCTTTCAATTAAAAGCCCCCCAAAAAAACACCCTCCACCAAAACTGAGAGCCCCTAACAGTGAAAAAACGCAGACCTCAAAACACTGATTTACAATGCATCCAAAAAACAAAACCACCCAACTCTCAGATTTTGACATGGAACAGAGAGTGTTTGTGGATTTTAGTGTTTTGCTAAAAAAAAAATAACTGAGGTTTGAAATTTGTTCCACGGGATTTGCAAACAGCTCCGGAGAATAACTGGTTTGTTTTTACAACACAAAAGTTTAATTAAGTTGTAATTCTGTTTGGTTTTTGGAAAGTATGTCAGATTTTTTTTTAAAAGTTACTTATCTCATCAACTCGTCAAGGTTAGTGAAACTAGTGATGCAACAGCTGCAGGTAAAAACAAGCATGTTTTGTCTCTCAGGGAGACTCCATCACCATGAAGGGATGACATCTTTATTGGCGCCATTGTGTTCTTTTAATTAGCTTTTTGACCATTACCGACTGCTTCTTCAGCACACTTTCATCAAACAAAGGACAGGATTGCCAGGACAACCAGTGCAAACTCCTAAATAACACCCTGAGGGAAGAAGGCTCGGAGAGAAACAAACACCTTGATTTACTTTCTATTGAAGTGGTCGAACATTTCAAAATCAGGTTCAGCAACACATGCAGCCAAAAAAGCCACTCAAAGTATAAACAGCCAATAGATGCATGCTCCCAAAAATAAAAGCCATGGGAATGACAGAAAAAGCACCATGGAAGTCTTTCAACTTAGCATTTCTGTCTACAAATATAGCTATTCTCCCAGAGGACAATATGGGAAATAGTAGACAATGGTTATTCTGTATATTTGGATGCCCTGCCCAGAACAGAGATTAATGCTCCCTTTATTTTTAGACAAAAGTATGCTTGAAAGAAACGACCCTGAAAAGCACCATGATGCAGGAAATGAGACCAGGCTGCCAGTTGCTCTGCTCCCCTCCTGGCAGACTGGTCCTTTTGCTTTCTTCTTCTTCTTTTTTTTTTTTTACCTTTGCTCCACTTTGTTGTCTTTTCACACACTGAGAGATTTCACTAAACTGCAGTGCCACGGCCCCGAGGGGGAAAATAGCTGAGAACAGAATGTGAATTCAATCCGTGCTACTGGGCTGGTTGCCCCTGCTCACAGACTTGATTTACTTCCTGCTTGCTTTTTTTTTTTTTTTTTTTTCTGTGAAACTGAATTTGCTAAAACAAAAAGGGAATTGTTTTTATTCCAAGTGAACAATGTTTCAACCTTATCTCAATTACTTCACATGACAGGATTGAGCAAGACCTGCCCTTGTTTGCAAACAGAGCTGCAATAGGCAGGGATTAGTGTACAATTATACCTGCAGAAGTGGAAAACATCATGAAACAGCAGACTGTGGTTGAAAAAGAAATCCCCTTCTAAAGGGTTTCTTGGTATTTTTGAGCCAGTTGTTGAAAACTGGAAAAGTTACTGGAAAATGTGTTTTGAAGATGTTAGGATATGAATTTGCATACAGTCACTTTGAAGGATTCTTTGACCTTGTGAATGTCTCCAGATTTTCAGTTTTAGAAACTTTTTTCTCGGGTGTAAGTACTTCAGGTTCAGATCCAGACTCAAATATCTAAGTAACTACTAGAAGGTTTGCAATAAAAATTCACACAGACAGTCACATAGCCCAGAGGATGAATTCTACTTACATTAGAGATCCCCTGACTTTTTACTTTTCACTTATCCAGTGAAAAATAACAACGTCTATGTGATGGATTGGTTTAAAATTTGATAAGACATTCACTTCTCCCTGATGATAAATCTTAGAGACTGACATTTCCTCTAGCTTCACAGTGAACTTTTGTGGTTTTCAGTGAAATGTCACCTATTGCAGCTGGGATTAACCCCAAAATTTTACATGAAACATCAGCATGTCAAAGCGTTAAATTTAGTACCTGCTACAAGGCATTAGTACCAGCTAACTTTGCACTTTGCTTGGTCCTAATCAGCAATTGTTAACATATACTAAGATGCTGAACTTGAAACATTTCTTTCTAGACAGGTGAGTTTTAACATATTTACATGTAAATATAACTTATTTTACAGTAAATAACCACCTCAAAGCAATCATTTGGCTAAAGCATTGACAAAATTTGCAATATAACTTACGCAAAATACCCATCAAATGACACATTAGAAAGTTGAGTTGATGTCAAGTGAGGTGCATCAGCGCCCACACTCTCTCCATAACATGTTGTGTACGTATCGATTTTTGTCATTCCCACAAGTTCGTGCTTGACTTCATGACCTTTGAGGTGTGTGAGATTTTTGCATATGCAGCGCAGTCAGAAGCCAGACAAGAGCTGCGTGCTGCATGTGAGAGGAGCGAGTGCGAGGGCAGATGAGAAACACACCTCTTTCAAATGGCACCTGTTAACATACCTGACAATTTCAAGTACATGTACACACAAAGAGTGTCAAGAAGTTGTCACCTTAAGTGATGTGTTTTATAAATGTGTAAAAGGAGAAAAACAAGAAAACCGTGTAGTGACAGCTGTTCTACCTGAGAAGTAGTTGCTCACTGCAGGTAAAGAAACTGATTTTTATGATCGGTTTCAAACATGCATCATGTATTGACAGTAATTCAACAGGCAAGAGAAGTCATTCACTACTTCCTGCTGCCTCTCCATCGCACTTTTTTTAACATTTATGAGTCAGTTCCCCTTTCACTCCAGTGGTTTCTAAAGACGCTGGCTATACCCACTCCTGCTGCCTTTTACCTCGAATGAACCCCTGATAAGACCTGAAAGGGAGCTTTGATACACCGCGTCTCCACCTCCCGTCATTTTTCTGAGGAGCACTTAAGAGATTTGGCCCGGGGTTTATCCAAGACTATAGTGCACTTACAACATGTTCTGTGTATATATGAAAAATACCCTTTTAACAGACTGTTTCATATTAAAATTCTGCGCAGAGGGACATTGGAGGATTACTGTTATTAGTCTGCAGAACATGAAAAGATGTCATAGCAGAAAACCTGGAGTGATTAGACAGCAAGCTCAAGTACATCTTTACTGGCAAACTTCCATTGCAAGATGGATTTCACAACAATAATGAATGAAGAAGAACTGATTCTCCTCTTCCGATTCTTTGAGTCTACACTATACTTCCTGTTGAGAAATACCAGCATGTAACATCATGAAAAAAACAAACCTTTTCCTATTGCTAACATGCACTTGAGGCTCTATCTGCAGCTACCTCTCCCAATGAGGTGAAGTCACTCTTCCCCAGACGCCAGCGAGTGGCCTGTGGGCTAATTCCTTCTGACCTTGTGCTCTCTAACCTCCGAGGAGCAGCCAAGCATGCAGAGTAAACAGAAGGGAGGATAAACAACTTAGCAGAGGGCCAGCTGACGGGATTTCAGAGCAGCGTGGCCTCTCTGTCGGGAAGCCGAGTGTACGGTCTTTCTCTATGCTGGTGAATCCCAAGGCGCTCTCAACAAGAGGCTGTCAGCTGGGGCCTGGCAATGTTGACACTGGACATGGTAGGACCCCGCCCACTGAGTATGGATTACATCTCTGTCCTGTTTGGGCCTACTGTTTAGACTTCATCTGTTCCACTTCCTAGAAAACACATCTAACTGAAGACAGAAAGCAACAACTAACTACTTCGCTACAGAGAAGCTTGTGATAAATTAGCCTTTCCTGTAAAATTCACTATTCACTTACACGGCAAACAAAATCCTTGTGGATGTTTTTTGCATCAAGTTCACCTTTGGTGACCTTTGACATACAAACTTCTGACATTCATCAATCACAAACAGGAGCTGGAAATATTAGATTATTTGACCCTCCCATGTCAGAGCATTAATTGTGCCTTTAAAGACGCTTATAGAAAATAGGAATCTATAGGATAAATGTACTCGTTGACTTGACTGTAAAAACATATTGTACCTATTAGCAAATGAACTACAATGTTAAATGGCAGTAAGCAAGGGGATGCTTTTCCCCTCTTATCAAATGATAACAGTTTACAACCATATAATCTAAATGTTAAGTGGAAGTTAACGGGTTAAAAACATGACAATATAGAAAAATTTGAATCAAGCTATATAGAAACATGTGGATGCAGATGTTTCATCCACATGTTTCTATGGTCAACACTGAGCTGCTGTTCAGTGCTATCTTTGGTAGTGAAGGTTGGCTGATCAATCAGTCAAACTTCTTAGTCAACAGTCAATACATCATGTCAATATTTTAGATTTTTTTTGTGCAACCAACACATATATATGGTTGCACAAAATCCACCAGTTGACCCTTGCTGTGGACAGAAGTGCAGATAAGATATACCGAAGAGAAATTGTGTTTTCTATCAGATTTAGAGGCTTTCAAACTCCCTCTACCTTTTGACTAGAAAGACTTAAGCTGTGCTCATCTAAGACCTTGTCAATATTACAACACATGAAAAAACACAAGTGGACAGTCTGAAAACAATTTGCGAGTTGTGCCTGCGCTGCTGGCAGAGCGCTGAGTGGTGGACTCCAGCTCTCGGCACAAAACAAGAGGTAAGCAAACACTCAGGGCCGAGCCAACGCTGCTCTCAGAGGGCTCATGAATTGTTCAAAAACCCATTGTGCTCCCAGTAAACGACACGGTAACGCAACGTAATGATCAACTGGAGAGATAAAGCTCTGCATACCACAGCGATGACCCAACACCACCCAACCGGCTGAGACAGGTGGAGGAGCACAAGCATGTACAATTGATTCTTTATAAAAAAAACAAAAACAATATAAGCTACTGTCTTTTTAACATCACAAGAGTTTTGCAACTGTCTCATCACTATTTTATTTTATATGTGTATCAAATGTTTTTATTTCAAAACAAATCGTCTATAACCAAACTTTTAATGTATTTGTTGTAGCATGAGTGTGTCAATATGCAATAGTATGATTTACGATTGCACATCACTCCTTAAATCACTTGAAAATTAACTTCCTGTGAGACGTTTTCTATTAAAAAGAGAGGCTGTATCAGTCGACTCCACACGGAAGCTGCATTAGCAGATGGCTAGGAGCAGTTAGCGTGGCAATTACCGTGTCAGTTCAAGTAAGCATTAGCGTAGTCATTTTAAACGCACTGAGCGATGTTCACTTGAGTGCTCGATTGTTGTTGTGCGCCTCAAGTCATCAGACCCTCTTAGCTTCTTTCACTTGATCCTCCATCAAGATGAGGCAGAAACAACTGAAAGCACCGAACTCCCCCGGTCTCTGTGTCTCAAATACAAGTACAAGACAGGACAAGGAAAAATCTTTTTCTTACAAATGACAGGACAGGCTGCAAAAACACCTCTGAAACAGATTCCTTCAGTACACAGCTGTTGTTTAAGTCAGGATACTTCAAATTTATAGCCACACACATGTTGGCTTATTTGTGTCTCTAAAATGTGAGATGATTCACAATCCACAATGATTTGGCTCTTTCTAATAAAAGCATCCTGACCCCCATCCAAACACATTAACCATCATGCACTTCCACCTCTGTTTCTGCCACTGCATGTGTGTTCAGTAGTCATCCAATGTTGAGATTGTACATTTTAGCCCGAGATAAATTATGAATATGATTCACGCTTGGACAGCTCTCTGACAGCTGCTTTTTAGTATATTGATTTTAGCTTCTGCTTTGTGTCATGACCTAGAAAAAATCTGGTTCCACTGGAAGCAACAACTCACTGAAGCCAAAATGAAATTAGCTGGTGGATAGAGTGTTGCTTATTCACTTCACTTCGTTGCTGCAGCTACACTAGATCAGAGGCAGTGGATGTGCTTTATTCATACCTCATGAGTTAATGTTTTATTTATTCTAAAATATCAGTAGCATGAATCTTGGGCACAGACTCTAAGAATGCAATGTTATTATTATTGCACTGTATTGAGGCCCTGAGGGGGCTTTTGGTACCTTTTTTTTCTGCCATTGAATGTGGTTTCTTATAGGGAGCAGGTGGCAATGACTGCTGCTTGTCAGCCATTATTTTGTTTATTAAATAATTTGCCCTCCAAGCAAGCAGGTCTGTGTGTGTCTTCAGGGCAGACTGGAGGCTACATTGAGTTGCTACTGGAAAGTGAGGAGCTAGTTAGCATGCTAACTTCAGTAGAAGAAAAGCTGTGACAGAGACAAGAGCTAAGATTGCTTTTGCTTGTTTTACCACTGAAGCCAAACTCTTTGTGAGTAAAAGAATGAAAAAAATTGATGCTGAACTCACAAAATAATTTACTAAACAACTATTTAATGTTGCTATGCTAACGCGCGAACGTTGCTATGCTAACGCGCGAACGTTGATGTGCCAACCCGCGAACGTTGCTGCGCTAACTCGCTAACGTTAGCTAACAAAAAGCTCCTTTAACAATTTCAGGTAGGTTAATACTCAAGTTGATTAATCATTTAATCACTGACTAGCAGAAGGTATAATGATTCACTAATGTTGACAATTTTGAGGAGTTGCTGCGTTTGTAATTGAATATCTAACTGTTGCACTGTGTGTGTAGTTCATACACTTTGTTTTCTAACATCAACTGCTGACAGGTGTCAGTCAATCACATGTGATCACACTATCAGTGTAACACCTGAGCAACATGTTCAAATAGACTGTCAGAGGTGAGATCAGAGCTCTGACTGCAGGAACAGAGTGTGTGATCAACAGCTGTGCTTTCAGGGAATAAAAAAAAAGAAAAAGAAAACGCTTATGAAAGAAAAAGGTCGGCCATCCATTACTGCTGGCAAATGTTTGCATCTGTATTTTTTTCCCCTAACATATCCTGCACATCACAGCTTGACAATCGGCCTCTGCCATCTCTCAGCCAAATGTCCTCTTTGTCCACAAGCGCCATGTGAGGCCCGACATTTAAGGACAGATAGCAGCGGCCGACGCTGCATTTGAATCTGGCAAATCATCTTTCCACATTAACGTGCATGCTCAAGCTTCCAGCCCGACTCTGAGCTCATTGTTTAAAGGTTTTTGTTGTCTGGCCTTCATATCTGCTGCACACACTTGTGCAGGAAAAGGATGAAGTAGTTTGTGTTTGAACAGATACAACAGTGTGTTTCTGGGAAAATTCCTCCCCAGCCTCCCCTGTGGATTATGAGTAAATTCCACAGTAGTTTAGAGGAAGACAACTGACTGGAAAAAAAAAGAGGTGAACTTGTTTGTACAACCAATAATGTGATGTTATGACCACCAACAAGCTTGTCATGTCTTGAACTGGCACTTTACAACTGCCTGGTTTCACCAGTGTGCTCTAACCGGGAAGGTATTCTACAGACTGACGTGGGTTCAATGAAAACTTTTTGTTGTAGTATTGAACATTTGTGTTAGAAACATATTTTCAACATCATTTCTGGAGTCAGGTTGTATTATCTCCCTGTCAGCCGAATCTCTGCCTGAAGTTTCAGAGTTATGATGATGAATGATGAACACGGACAGGATCAATAATGTGCTTCTCATCCTGTGCTGCTGTTGTCTTCGGACCAGGGTGTGTTTTATTACTCTTTATTAATGGTTAATTAACCACTCAATGATGCTTTATAGACCAGTTAATAGGTCAACAAATAAGCATCTCTTTGACCTTTGACCTTCTGGAAAAATTGACATTTACATCTACAAACTTGGATTATTATAAGACTATTAATACGTTTTGGTGTGTTTTAACCTCAGAGTTGATTTATGAGTACTTTTATCTATGACTGCAGATTTCATGGATTATCAGAAATTGATTTACTCTTAAACTCTTAATTAACAACTTCACCAATGACTCAAAAACCAAAGAGTTAGTTCACAACCTGGCAACCCGAGCACTTTAATCATTATTGGATAATTACTCTCGTGTAAATCAATGAGCCACTAATTTCTGCTTGTAAACCAGCCACAACGTTTCCTTCCAAAGAGTTTTTATTGTGGTTCGGACCTGAACGCTGACGTCTTGCTAGTAAATAACGTCTTTGCCAGAATGATCTGCTGTTTGTTGTCGTTCTCTCGACTATTCAAGCACTTGTCTACGTTCTCAAAGTTTTCCTTGTTGCGAAGCTCCTTCTGATGCCTTTAGAAGATAATCAAGACGAGAAGGTTTCACATTTTCATTCATCCTCGGCCTTCATGTGAAATCTCCCGTCGGGGATTTTTTTTTTTATCAGCCTGTTACTAAAAGTGAGAAGAAATTGGTTGCGTATAGGCGAGGTGTGAGATGCTACAGAGTTTAATACACAGGCTCCATCAAAAGGTTAATGAAACCTGTACGGCTGCTGCACACACTCAACACTTGCACTTTGTGATTTTGCTCAAGTGTTGCTTTTTCGCAGTCGTCTGCAATATCTACAGAGCGAATCCTGACACCAGCTATCTGAGGCGAATGCAAACACCGGTTTCTCCTCCTCACCCTGTGCGTTACAGTTGCTTTTATTTGAACACAGGCCTCCCAAATGGTCCCCTTTCCAAAGAATTATATTCTTCTTCTTTTTTACAGTGCTTATTATGCAACTGAACATTTCCAGTAGGATTAAGAGCCAACAGCTTCACATACAGTAAGAATAAAAGCAGGGAAAGTGCTTTCAGTCCAGGGGTTCAAGCTTGTTTCTCTGCTTGTAGATTCCAGTGGAAAGTCCAGCCTCATGGCTCAACCCATGACACTCTGGCACGACACTAGAGGCACACAATGGAAGGGGAAACTGTGTGTGAGTGGGGGGAATATAACAATCACCCCCACATTTATGGAGCAAATTAAATAACCCCCAAATTATACTTTTTTCTCTCAGAGATCCAGCTTCATCCAGAGCAGCGTGGAAACAACTGTGACACACTCGCTGCAGGCACAAGTCTTGGCATGCAACAGCTGAGATGTTGTGTTTGTGGTGCACAGAGCAACCTGTCCTGCAGGCAAAAGCCGTTTCCAAGAACTCTGGTGGTGGTGATGCAGCAAAGCAGAGCAGAGCAGAGCAAAGCAGCGACCTCTGACCCCGGCTGAAACTACTCTGGAAGGGAGCGGTGCCATCCTGAGGTACTACACACCAGCAGTGACTGACTCTCACTGAGAGCTATTGATCTTTCAGTTTAATCATTATAATGGAGAGGGAAGATTAGGTTAAACTCTATGAAATGCATTTAGAGGATTGATCTAAAAAAAAAAAAACAACAGGTCAGTCACAGCCCTAACCCAGCTGGGTGGGTACAGGTGGTGGTGGTGGTGCTGGGGACTCACCTGCGTTGTAGAAGCGGTCCAGCACCGTCGTCTCCCCAAAGTCCAGTTTACTGAAGTTGACGGTCTCCAGTTTGCTGCCCACCGTGTCGCAGGCGTCCTTCAGGCACTGCAGAGCCATGCTCTCCGCGTTACTCTGCTGGCTCGTCTCCCCGTTCACCACATAGGCCACCGTCACCGGCCTGCTTTTGCACGACTTCCCGGTGGACAGCAGCCCTCCGCCGT
>OMNW01026161.1:6501-19846 GCA_900303245.1 Selene dorsalis
CAGGGCTGAAAAGTGAAGCCGACAAAGAAGTGCTAAAAGCTGCAGTTCCTCTAATGGCCACTAGAGTGTGGCTCCGACAGTGGATCAGTCCCCACAGACTTTCCATGTTAAAATGTACAACTTTGCAGCAGAAATAAACACATTTACAGCCCAGTACACTCACCTGTTTAACTTGTATTTATGTTTAAAGGTATGCATAATTTAGGGGCGTGGCATTTTGACTGACAGTTGGTGACAGTTGAGTGTAGAAACCGCCATGACACTGATAGAGGAGCAGCTCACTCTCCATACATATTGTATTGGCTGACACTGACATGACACGTATCTTTTTTTCTTCTGCCTTTTCACAGCCAATCAGCAGGCAGCACCTGGCACACTGTGGCCGACATGGTCAAGATGGAAACATACACAATTACCGGCCTTCTCCCCAACACCATCTACCTGTTCATTGTCCGAGCTGTCAACGCCTATGGCCTGAGTGACCCGAGCCCCATCTCTGAGCCTGTCAGAACACAAGGTCAGTCTGCACCCTTCACATGCCAGACAAGGACCGACTCAGACATATAATCATGAAAATCACCACAGTAGGTGTTAATGCATTGGCTGTAGCTCTCTAAGGAGTAGTGGATGTGTGTATGTCTCCCTCAGATGTGAGTCCTACAGGTCAGGGGGTGGACCACAGGCAGGTGCAGAGGGAGCTAGGAGAGGTGGCAGTCCAGCTTCAAGAGCCTGTCACACTAACACCTGCTTCCATCAGAGTGTCCTGGACTGTGAGTGGCTGAAACCTTTGTTGTGTTCAGAGAAGGAGAATTTGAGGGCGTAGTTAAAGGAGAAATCTCCTCTTTCACTTTATCTCCACCCGTCCCCTTTGTTTTATTCTCATTTTCCCCTCTCCACCTTCAATTCAAGGTTGACCGCCAGTCCCAGTACGTTCAGGGCTACCGTCTCTTCTACCGACCCAGTGGAGGAAACTGGATGCTCCAGGACATCAACTCCTCCTCGGAGCGCAGCACCGTCCTCTCCAGTCTCTTCAAAGGAACCGAGTACGAGATAAAGATCCGTCCCTATTTCGACGAATTCCAGGGCAAAGACAGCAGAACGTTACTGATCCGAACCCAGGAAGAGGGTAAGAAATCTGATCAATTCTGAAAAGCAGAAGAAAAACGGCCTCTTTTATTAAACCCGGTGAGGTTTTTACTTGATATTCTGAGACCTTAAAAATTGTTGTTCATTAACCTGCATGGGACCACATGAATCTCAATAACTCCGGGGTTAATTTTATATCCCCTGCAATTTTTGGTTCATTTATTTTGATCCCTATTTTCATTAAATTCAGGCTAACCCAGCCTGAGGTCCTTAGGAGGTTGATCTAAAGTCAAGATTAAAAACAAGAGACTCCAGATTTACCTGCCTGGGAAGATTAATTTGGCAAAAAAAATATAATAATAATAATAATATTTTCTGCATGCAATAAGAATTCATTTCCCTCCTGCTCACAACTCGCTTTCATGTTTCTTGACTCGTGTTGTCACTTCTGTTGCCTGGAGCAAAAAAGTTTAAATTATTTTTATCCACTTAATTTTCTGCTCTTCATTGTGCCTTGTATCACTATGTTGATGTTGTCTCGCCAACCTCCCACAGTCCCCAGTGCCCCACCCAGAGCTGTTACAGTGGCAACAATGAAGCTAGGCAACAGCTCCAGCATCAGCATCTCCTGGGAACCTCCACCCAGTGAGATGCAGAACGGCATCATCCAGGAGTACAAGGTAAACACCTGAACTGAGCTGACTGGAGGAGTCACATTCGACACAGAGCAGTTTTATTTGGAGGCAACAAGATGAAACTACTAACAGACAAATGAGCAGGAAAACATGAGAACATGTAAAACATAGAGGAAACACTGTATGCTGCACATCATTAATGTAGAGAGTGCTGAAACAAATAAGATTTCCTACATCTGCTTCTACCAGTACTGCAATTTACAGATGTCTGTAAACGCTTCTCAAGCAGACCACGATTTGCAGATGTTCACTTGCTCCACTTTTGGTGGGGTTGATACAGCAGTGTTCTGTGCATTGTCTGTATGGAAAGTGTAAGTCAGTTCATAGTTGTCATTACAAAAAGTGCCACTTCAAGGGGACATCATGGCCCCCTCTTCCCAAGGGGGGGCCCCTGGTTTGCCTCCACTGAAGGACTGTGTTTTCTCTAAAACTTCAAACACAGAAATGAGGTCAGTAGTTAGTGGTCAAGGAACATCTGACTCTGCTTTGATGTCCTTTTGAACAGATGAAATGTTGTAGCCTGTAGTTAACTATTTGATCAGTGAGTAAAAACACAGATAACACGCTGAGCCCAGGAGTTCCACTTCCAACTCTGTGTGTCCTAACAGGTTTGGTGCGTGGGCAGCGGAGGAGACAACCAGACGCGCTACCACATCAACAAGACGGTGGACGGGATCACGTTGTCCACCGTGCTGAAAGGCCTCATGCCCGGCGTGCTGTACCAGGTGGAGGTGGCAGCAGTGACCAGTGCTGGCATCGGCACCCGCAGTCAGCCCGTGTCCGTCCTCATCAGTGAGTCCACAAAGAGAAAAGGAATAAGAGAAGCACAAGAAGGACTAGAGACAAACAGAGCTTTAACTGTGTTGGTCCATCACTTGGGTCCAGTATAGATTTGACATCAAGTTTCCTATAGGATGAATCTTAAGGCTACAAGTTGAAAAGGCCCACTTACCTTATTCTGAGGATAGTTTGATCCAGAATGTGCATGTTGCTTCTTCTTCTTCTTCTTTGCACGTTTTCACGGTTAATACTTCCTAAAATTGAACTCTGACCTCTGACAGCAGTCTCGCTAAATGTGGCTTCTAGTTTAAAAGCGATCTGGATCAGGTTACACTGAAACAAAGGCCTGGGTCCATAATAAATTTCCTTTTGGATTTTTAATGAATATCTTGCACTTTTATGATCTCATAACTTTTCATCCAGAGCCATCATCAGGACCAGGTCTTTGGTTTGTGAAAACTAATGTCTCTCCCATCAACCTTTACTTTGTAGAATGCATGATGTTAGCATGTGCTAAATTACAATGGAGGGCAAGGTATACAGTGAACCCTGTGGTACCCGAACATAGCTTTTAATCATCAATATTTGACTGTAGCCTTTCTCTCAAAGCATCTATGTCTTCTCCTCCTTCAGTTCCTCCTCCTCATCTTGTTCTCCCTCCTCCGCTCTTGTTCTCTTCCCTCCAGAGTTAGCAGCTGAACAGCCCTCTGTTGCAGGCGGCGGAAGCGGCGGTGGCACCGGCAACGGCAGCGAGGAGAGCAGCGTAAGTCTGGCCGAGCAGATTACTGATGTGGTCAAGCAGCCGGCGTTCATCGCAGGCATTGGCGGAGCCTGCTGGGTCATCCTTATGGGCTTCAGCGTCTGGATCTACTGCAGGCGCAAGAAGAGGAAGGAGCTGAGCCACTACACCACCTCCTTCGCCTACACTCCAGCAGGTTAGGATGGGATTGTAATGAGGAACCAATAAATGACCCAAGTTGAACTAAACCTGGATTCAGGTTGCCACTAAAGCCATTTTATATTTGAATGCAATTTACGCATGGCTGTGTGATTTATTTTATTCAAATAAAGAATGATCATATAATCCTAACTGTAATCCTCATTTTGTCTTCTGCAGTTGGTTTCCCTCATGGAGAGGGATCAGGACTCAATGGAAGGTAATTAAATTATGCCCCACATTTATATTCTATTGTGTGTCTCTGTTCTGTCTTTTCATTTCTCTTTGAATGTGTCCTGCTTTCTGCATGCAATGTCTTCTTTTCTGCTGCTTGTATTTCCTGGATCTGGACAGTCGTTGGTGTCTTAAACTAATGCCAGAGTGTCTCTGTAGACCTGGGGTGCTGGGAGCCAACATGGGCAACTACCCGTGGCTGGCAGACTCTTGGCCCACCACCAACCTGGTTCACAGCGGAAAAGAGGCCGTCAACTCCTGCACCACCAACCACGACACAGCTGAGAGATACTACAATGGTATGTCACTGCTTAGATACGGTGTGTGAGTGCCTGTGTTTTCTCACAATATGACAAAACACAGATACAAAAGCAAACAATCCTGCTCTAAATATAACCTCCGCCTGCGTGCAGAAGCCGGTATCTCCAACTACCTGAACCAGACGGAGAAGTACAGCATGGGGGGCTCCACTGAGGGCCCCATCTACAGCACCATAGACGCCACCAGCGAGGACCTGCACAGTTTTACCTACGCCCAGCACACCTCCACAACCCCCTACGCCTCCACCTCCATCATGCCCTTCACCAGCCAGACGCAGGCACCGGCCCACAGCGGTGAGCAGCAGGATGACGGGCACTGGATTACCCAGCCGGGGCCCTCGGGGGCCCAGTACGCTCAGCCAGACCGCTGCAATGGTGAGCAGGCTGCGCAGACCTGACCTGTCTGTTTTCATTCAACACAGACACATGCTGCTTTTTTAATGTACTCTAACTATAATATTTGAACTTGACAAAGCATCATCAATTAATGAATCAATCAAATTATTATTTCTAGAGCACAAAAATCAGTGCTAGTGCTTTACCAGATAAAATAATAAACAAAAAAAGACATTTATGCGCATACACACACACACACACACACACACACACACACACGCACACACACACACTTTTCAAGTAAAATCAAAACATTGAGGAATTAAAAACACTGGTGGAATGCTATCTTACACTCAACAATTTTCAATTTGCAGTGGGCAAAACACTAGAGAGTGGTTAAAAGGAAGATATGAGATATGAATAAATAGTTCAAAATCCACTGCTGGATTCAGGATAAAATAAAAAAAAGTCATCTCATGAGAATCTCATGTTCTCATACAAACCTGTGTCAGCCACATGCATGCTGGGATATGTGTCAGCCTGTTTTATCCCCTCTCTCTCTTTTAGTGAGTAAGCCCAAGCAGAAGGCGATGGGTAAAGCTGTCAAGACCCCGTCTCTGACCTGGATGGAGGCGTTGCCCCCGCCCCCTCCCATCGGAGAGCTAGAGCATTGCGAGCACGACGATCAGCCCCCGGAGCACGAGGACATGGACATCGGGTGAGTCAGACTCCCACGCCTCCCTCTATAAATTACCATGTCATGGTTTAGACTTCCTGTCACCTCTAACAGGAACATTATGTATCGGAGCCAACGTGGCTCTTGCGCCTCTGGCTCAGACAACTCAATTATCTCAGCCTTGGTCAATTGCTTTAGTGATTTAGCTGTTTCTCCAACTCTTAAAACATACTTAGCTGTGCTCCTTTTCACCATTCGCTCCATGCAACCTCAGGGCAAGACTGTCACAGAACATCACACTCTTAGCAGCGATCCCACCCAAGCTGAAGCTTAACCTCCTGCAGTTTTGCCAAAGGCAAGTCCCTCTGATTTGAGTAGAGCCTGAATGAACAGCATTAATCTTAAAACGGCCTCATAGCGGGCTGTACTCGAAGGCACCAGCGAGCAAACAAGTTGGCCTCACCAATATCTCTTAAGAGCACATGAAGATAGGATGAGTCTGTATCACTGAGCTGCATCTCTCTCCTCTGTCTGTGCAGCTCGGATGAGGAGTGGTGCCCCCCCCTCCCCGAGAGGACCTACATGATGGAGGGCTGCGAGGACGGACCCTCTCCCCCACAGAGGAACAACACCTCCTCTCCGGCCACTTCCTACAGTCACCAGTCGACTGCCACGCTCACCCCGTCCCCGCACGAGGAGACCCGAGCCCCCCACGACCTATCCCGCCTCAACCAGCTGGAGGGCCAGCAGCTGTCACGGTGCGTCCATGGGCCTGGCCTTGATTGGTTGTGCTTGTGTTTGAATCAACTGTATGAATATGAGTTTTATAATAGAACAGAGAAACACTGGATTCCATTGTCCCTTGTGCACTGAGAGACAGGCACTGGTCAGTGTGATACAATAAATTAATGAAAATTAATATTCTTCAAATAGAAAAATAGAAATTCCTCCATTTAGTGACAAAATGCAGCACAACCTTTGATGATTTTGTTATTTTTGTCCTTGCAAATGAAAAATCAGAGGTTTTACCATTCCAGCTTCACATGGTCTCACTTTAGTTATTCATTTTGACAACAATTGTTCACATCCATCACAACACATTTATGAGGGAAAAAAAACATCCTTGCATCAATTGCGTTTATTTATTCTCCTTTCAGAGCAGCAATGTCCAATAATCCACACGCACCATTGTCAGACAAATGGCTAATCCCTTAGCCAGATGTTAAATTATTTTAATAACAATGAAGCAGAAAGCATTTTGAATCATAACAAGAGAAGACAGTGAGACGTTACACCAGCAAACAGATTAAAAATAGTACACACACACAAACGTTATGCAGCATAAAGCTGTCTTTGAGGAAAAGCTTCAGCTTCCGATTCAGCTGATTTCTTCTCTCCAGTAACATGTTGCCCTTATTTCCCATAGCAGAAGGTTACCCTGCGGTCCGGTGCCAGTTCCCCAGGCGCCGAGCCCGCCGCTCACCCAGTCCAACCCCAACCTCTCCGGCCAACAGCATCACAGCTCATCAGAGGTTGGCACGCTGCAGTGCCAAAGTCCTGCCCAGCGCTGCGTCCACAGCCAGGGCCCAGCAGCTCTGAATGAAGACAACGGCAGCGCCACCACACCCGGTAAGGTTACCACCAGCAGCTCCGTGTGCTCACACATACCAGCCTTCACATCAGATAACACACACACACACACACACAAGTATGCACATTAACAAGTGAGATCATGTGACCTGTACATACATGATGCATTCACCCTCGAGCTGTGTTGACCTACTGTTTGTCATTTAAATATTCCATATGTATCAAGTCCATCGCATATTCTAGATAGAGAAAAAGCCTCTCTAATGGTTGTGTTGTCCCTCCCTCTCCCACAGTGCACAGTCGTTCATCCCCAGCAGATACATGCACTCCCCCCAACCAAAAATCACGTGTGAAAAAAAAGGTGTCCAAGAGTTCAGCATACAGAAGAGACATACAAGGAGGTGAGTGGGCTGCAGTTCCTGCTCTCCATCATTAACATCTTCTCAAATCATCAAGTGTTGCCGAGCGGTCCAGTATTAGAATAAGTGTTATTTTGCATGACAGTGACAATACTGAAGGACAGAGGTGTATCAAATGTTCTCAGCAGCTCGACAGCACAAGAGAAAATACAGTTATTTGTCATTGAGAGCGAGTAGAAATGCATCATCATCACCCAGCACATAGACACAGATCCTCTGCGGCACCATCTGTGAATGAATACTCAACAACCGTGATTGAAAGGCAAGATGTGTGGCGAGTGTTCCTGATTATATTTGTAAATCGGACTTGTAATCTTAGTTTACAGACTCCACACCCACCATATGTTTACCAGATAACCGTTTGCACTGCGCTGTGGGAAAGATGGTAATCTAAAGTCAGCAGGCATTGTGAATGCACTAACCTTGAAACCAATTAAACAGCACACGGCTGCATGTGAGTCATATAATCAGGATTCTCGTTTTAACAATGAACGAGTCGGAGAATCTGTGTTTTAATTAAACGTAGCCCTGTTTTTCTAAAAGAGAACAACACTGTGACTTATCTCCGGGGTTCTCTCAGTTATGCAGACAAAAACAAAATGTTCTTTCTCTCTTTTTTTTTTAAAGCTATAAATCTATTCAGTAACACAAAAGCCAACACTAAATTTAGTTTCAGTGCAGCAAACTCCAGACATTCTTCATGTTTTATTTTCCCCTTATTCTCCCTCTACGCAGACCTTCCCCCACCTCCGGAGCCGCCCCCAGAGGAGGATAGGTTGCAGGGTCCCCAGGGTTGCACGGAGGCCAACTGTGCAGGGAGTGGCTCTCTGTCTTCCCTGGAAAGGAGTGAATACAGCAGCAGCAGCCACCAACGGAAAGGTTCAGGACAGAGACACGCTGACAGTAAGACAGAGTCCTGCACAGTGTCGTATATCACTCCTGATTTAGTTCATCACTCAGTTCACACACTCCAACTCCAGTTAGTGTGTGCATGTGTGTGTGTGTGTTTCCTCTGATTTTAACCATGGTCAGATGTAGCCAGGTCCCACATTTCTGCTGTATCATTCCCTGCTGCTGCACTGCAGTGTTTCCTCCACAGCTTATTATACAGCAGAAGAAAGAGGGACAGGGTGGTGAGTGAGTGGGTGCCAGATCATTTCTTATGATTGAACTTCTAACATTGGAAAGAGTATTTAGCATGTAGAAAATGAAAATGTCTGGTTTAGATCCAACTTCAGAAATCCTGCAGTAGGCTTGGATGATGTCCAAAAGTCAATATCTTCATACAGCCCTACCCAAACAAACCAAATCTAATATATGCCACTTTTTTCTATATGTAATGATTCAATAACTAATTAAATAAATCTGATGTGATCACCACTGTCCTCTGACTGCTTCTGCTCAGTACTGGTGGTAGTAGTGGTGAGTAGTTACTACTTGGTTTCAACTATGTGTCTATTGTTATTTATTCTTTTAGGCTATTTTGATGAGTTATTATTAAAGGGCTTTTTCTTCTCAAAAATGTTATATATCCTGTACTGGATACTGGACCTAGTAACATAATGTGTTCCTTCATGTTTTTAACATGTTGAGCAACAATAAGCTGAACTGAGCTGAGCTAGTAATAAGGATGATGGTTCAATACAATACCTGTATGTGTGTGTGTGTGTGTGTGTGTGAGGCCTTGATGTTGACGTGCTGCCAACCTTTAGAAATGTCCAGCAGGCTGTTCCTGTTAGTGTAAAGGGTGCGAGCGGCGTAAGGTAAATAGAAGTGGTTTAGCTTTAAACTCTTATTTGTCCAGCAGATACATCCATCTAACAGAAACCTCACCGTGACAACAGTGAGACGCTGTGCTGCTTGTTAAACAGCAGAGTAAAGGTCAACCCCGTTTTTCTCTGCCTCCCCAGGTGACGACATGATGCTGTACGGTAGTAAGGCTGGTTACCTCTCCAGGAGTCAGATGTCCAGTAACTGCTCGACCACAGGAAGCTCCTCGTCCAGAGGCTCCACGGGCTCCCGGGGGCTCAACTCGGCCCGGAAACACAGCGAGGTAGCGCATCAATGATTTGATGATTTCACTGTTTTTCTGGATGACACAGTTCTATTTCCACCTCCGAGGGTTTTAATAATTGATGCTTTTAGATATTCATGAGCATGGGAACAAAGACTGTTCCTTCCACTGAGAGGTTCATGTGGTTTAGTTTTATCCACATATCATTACTTTCGCTCCATAAAACACACATAATCTTACACAGTGCGCGTGGGCTCGTGAAAAGAAGCTGCTACATTCTCCTGTCGCCAACACACACACACACACACACACACACACATGCACACAGGCACAAATCAGCTCCCCAGGTAATACATACAGGTCTACTATTACCATCTGCTCAGAATGGGCTTTACAGTGAGAAACAGTGTTAAGCGTGCGCGCTCGCCGCTCTCTCTCCTGAGCGCACTTCAGAGGCCTCCCCTCGCTGTGCAAGCGCTCCTTTAAATGCACCCCCTGCAGATGAGGACGCTGTCTTTGATGACAGAGCAAGCTGCGTCAGCGGAATGGGAAGCTCTGCAGAGGCTACGCTACAACAGAGTGTACGACACGTCCCCCAGCATCACTGCAGGTGGACAGGTGGTAGACAGGTAGAGTTACAGCATGGGCAAACTATTCCACAAAGGGCCGGTGTGGCTGCAGGTTTTCTTTCCAACCAAGCAGCAGCACACCAGACCTGACTCATTTAATCAACTGATCTCAGTCTTCAGACAGTTGATTGGTCAAACTGTGTGTTCTTGGTTGGTTGGAACAAAAACCTGCAGCCACACGGCTCCTTTGTGGAATAGTTTGCCCATGCCTGAGTTACAGTCAGGATCATAACAAGTCTAACCTGTAAGCAGAGTCCCATGTGCAGGAAGTCAGTTTATCAGAGTGGTTTACTATGTAGGGTAAGTTTAAGTCCAGAAATAAAAGGCAGAAGGTCGGAGGGAAATGACTTCATTATTTTACTCTGCTCCTAAAAGTAATGCACTATTAAATGTAAATGAAAGGAAACAGGTGTAATTTAATATTGAAATGACACATTAGTGCTGCCAATTAAAATCTGACCTTCAACCTCATTTCAGTTATTTCGCAATATTTGTCAGACCTTTTCAATATCCGCTTCAGTTCTTTCTTTCTGTGTAAGTCATGATTGGCGGATGATTAATTCAGAAATCGTTCTCTCTGTGGATTGGATTTATTATCAACTTTGTTTATCTTTCACTTCACATTTGAATTAGCTGTTTAAAAGAAGCACTACCTCACTTAAACGCTGCTTTATGAACAGTGTGAATTTGGATGGGAATTAGTAAATGTAGCTGCCAAACGAATGTAAGAATAAAGTACCAAAATGGAAATCCTCAATAGTTCATAAAAAGTAAAAGTGTGCCATGTCCAGTAACTTAGTAAATGCACTTAGTTTCTCTCTGCCAGTGTTTTTAGTTGACTTTTTTAAAAGCTGAAAAAAATCACTAGCAGCAATCAAACTGGTTACAGGCTGAGCGGTGGACTTTGCCATGACAGGAAATGACATTGAGTAAATTCAGCCAACATCCACCGGCTGTATTTATGAGGAACGGGCTGTGCAGCAGCTTTGATGCAGCAGTTGTTAAGTTTAATGCGGTGACCTGAGGCATCATAAAGCAGGCCTGTGTCCAGAGACACAGAGAGGACAGCCCAGCCACAGGTCAGCCCGCGCCGACCTCTACACACATCTGACATGGGAACGTAGCAGAGCGACTTGTAAAAGTGACACAATTGCTCCTTTCACTTGCTCTCAACACGCGCTCACAGAGATCCCTTGTATCTGGAGCCTCCCAGGTCAACCCCCCCCCCCTGTGGAGCAGTAAAGAACACCTCAGCCCCTCACTGACCCTTGCTGCCCTCTTCACACCTCATCAGAGACATGAAAGCACGACCTCCTCCATAGTAAAGTTTGGGGTGTTTCAACAGGAAGCCTGGATTAGGTTACCTCTTCTTCCTGCTGTGCTGTCGACTGCTTATCTTTGCCCTTTGACCCCGGTGGTCAGGCTAGAGCGAGTGAGGGGGGGTTGACATCCTCAAGCTCATTATATCTACTCTGGGGCACAATGCATAGCTGTACAGATGAAGATTATGGAAGATGCAGTTACTGGTGTTGGACCAAGACTGATGAAGTCAACACTGAAAAACCATAAACTGCAGTTCTTCTAATGACCACTACAGTCTGGCTCCAGCAGTGAGTCAGTCCCCATAGACTCTCATGTTAAAATGTTTAACTTTACAACAGAAATAAACATTTATGGCCTGGTTCAAACACCTTTAGTGTCTACAGCTAATGTCCTCCTTCAGAACAACTATTTGGGGTGACAAGCCTGCATGGGTGAGAGATGGAGAGTTTGAGAGAGATGGCGTGGGACAGCTCACTGAGCCTCAAAGCTGCTCCTCTTAAAGAAACCTTTAGGTGACATCACAGAAGCTGCTTCCATCTTTATTTACAGATTATGTGTAGGACAGGCACAGCACACAAGACTTATCCAAACATCGTTCATGTTAAGGTGACGTTTTGACAAATGATCCGATCAGTTTTTTTAGGGACCAAAATAAAATAAAATCAAAACACTGACTTGACGCCCAGTTTAGATGTGAGAGAACATGTCACCCTTCAGTCTTGCGTCAGATCATGTAGCTTCCTCTTCTTCTTCTTCCCGACATGTCTTGTGCTTTTTTCACTTTGCTCTCTAAGTTTATTGCAAATGTCTGACTCTGGTGCAGAAAACAGATGTGCTGAAAAAAGATACTCTGACCTTCAAGACACTATGAGAAATGTTCATTTAAAAGTGCTTCCAGACAACTCAATGAGGTTTTTATTCTTTGTGCTCGCACACACTGGCACAGACACAAGAGTAAACAATTGAACATTTAATTTGAGTAATTGATCTACGACTTGTCTTTCATTCCCTTTGGTAACTTGATATATCATAGTATGACTGAAGTGCCACTTTATGTTTTCAGATCCTCTATCTCCTCCTGTCTTTTTATCCATGATGTGCACACTGCTTGATTTAAAGTATATGTGCATAAGAGCCTCTTCCCTGCGCATTTAACTTTATCTCTCCACAGTGTGATTCCAGGTAGAACACATCTATCTGTGTTTGCACCATGTTGAATCACACTGCGATTCTTGTATTTTTGATACATAACAGAAATACAACATGTTACTTGAAAGCGTTGGATGTGCCTCTGGGAAACGGTGGAGTGCTGACACGCTGAGTGGCGTGTGTTCGCTCTGAAAGTGCTGCTTCAGGAAACAGAAAAAAAATGTACACGATCAGACGACCGAGCAGGTTCTTCAAACTCAGCCGTGACTAAATTGAGCCATTGTGAAACCAAACCACTGTTAGATTAGAGTCATCTGTCGCCGTCTGTTCTCAGCTCATTGATTTGATGTCTCTCAGTGGTTTTCATTTATGCCTCCGTGCACCTTTAATACAAGTCTTAAGTCCACTTTAATCAGGTGAACTGATGGTTGGGAGGAGCAGAGATCTAAATCTCAGGGAGACTGAAACTTCCTGTCCTTCAGCAGCCGTTTATATTATTTGACATTTTACTGATGTTGAAATTATTTCCTCTCTTTTCCAGGACATGAGATAAGAACACCAGCTCGCTGTCGGTGTGCCATCAATGCCTCCATCATCCACCACCTCTCTGATCCAGGATCAGGGACACCAGACTCCGTCATTGCTGTGAATGAAAGAACTATAGACTTTACATCTTGTTTTTTGGTATTACTATGATTATTTATGAGCTATCGATTTCATTCCTCTCCCTTGATTTGTAAATACCTGTGTCTGTACTGTTCTTTTGTGGGCTCTGGATACAGGGAAAGAGACGTATATTGTATTTATGAGGATATAAAAAAAAAACCTGACAAATGTAAAAAAAAAAAAAAAGTCTGTTATTAAAAAAAAAAGCTCATGTCTTGAATGTGCCAACTCCTTTTTTTTTTTGTTTGTCAAAATGTATACTTTCTGGAAAAGCATTAACTACTGTTGCACTCTCTTGTTGTGATGGCAAAACAACAGAAAATAAGAAGCACAAAGTGTGTTTGCTGGTCGAGAGAGAGAGAGGCGGCTGGAAAAAGCCAAAACGAGCGGGTTCTCGCTCCCAGACGGACGACTCCACCTGAGTGCTCCCCCCGCTGGGACCTCCCGCACCTGTGTAGTCTGCCAGGAACAAACTTTTCTACGGTTCCTTG
>OMNW01026167.1:6995-19821 GCA_900303245.1 Selene dorsalis
GGGGGGGGGTGAGCTCGACAACAGCCCAAGTTCATGTTAAAGTCCACGTCCAAATGCCTCTGACACCGTGATAAGCTCACTCTGAAGATTGAAAGGTTTTCTCTGACAAACTATTTATGATTAACCATAAAACAACAACAATAAACATGTCCTGAAGGATAAACCAGACAAATACACCAAATGGAGTTCTCAAGTGGAAAATATAAAAGATTTGACTGGAATCAGGCTGCAGTGTGGGCGTCGGGAGTTACAGGATTTTCTGGTGTGACTGCCTCAGTTAGCATGTTGGATTAAGCACAGTGAGCTCTGTAAGACCCAGAACCCTGCAGCCAGCAAACACAAACACACTGGGATAAGCTACTGTTGTAACTGAGGAAGACAAGCTTTGACACTCTTTGGTCAACTTTGAGTTCCTGCCTCATTGAAATGTTTTTGAATTAAAATCACTTTGCAGAGCCCTAACTGCATGCATGCTGTGTGTGTGTGTGTGTGTGTGGAGTTTGGGATGGGGGAGTGATGTCTCTATTTTCAGCTCTTAGTTCACTGCCTTCCTTCCTCACAAGGAGAATGTTTGTTTTCCTTTGCTACTAAAACAGTCTCTTTGAATCCCCGTAGGACTCAGAGGCCTCCACTCTTCCAGCCTTGATATTGATGCAATTTGATGTTCACATCTGTGTATCTCTAAGGCATTTTTTTTTCTCTAGCTGGTTTCTTCTAGCACAATATATACTTCAGTTTCCCTTCTGGAAAGATGATATAATTGGCCCGAATACATGGTTATGGTTGCATCTTTTTTTTTTTGCTGCAGCCAATCAGGCCTCATTAGTGCAGGCTAACAGGGAGCTTTCTGTGCGTCGGTATTGCACAGCCGCACTTGTTTTCTATCCCTCTGTGCTTCTACAGCATTGAGCATCGAGTTTCTATCTCATCATGAAGTGCAACATAAAACTTCAGAAGCTTACCCACTCACAAAGCCTACTGTGCGCACCGCCAACATCACAATGGCTGTTAATGGATGGTGATGCATGGTGACCAACAGGTGTTATAATGTGAGGTTAATATGTGCATCTGTGTATCTCATTAAATATCAAAGCCTGATTCTGAATCTTTGATTGTTTTCTATATTTCTCATACACACATACATAAATCTAAATAGATGAGATTTTCTATTTTCTTATCATATATATATATATATGTATATGAGGATATGCATATATGTGATAATGATAAGCTACATATACTTTTGACATACATATGATATATTACGTTTCTGTTTGATTGTGGTTATGATGTCACTGACTTTGTATGTCTTCATATCCTGATTAAGTCATTGTATTTGGCCTTATCCCCTTCTCTATAAATATTAGATCTGTAATATTGAATACCTATATCTGATGGCAAGCGTATTTATTTTGTATAATACACAGTGTTTAATCTTTAATCGTTTAAGCGACGCAGCAGACTGGAGTCGATCTACAGGGCTGGAGCCAAACTAACATCCTGGACGAGTTTCCAGTCCAGTGGAGGGGAAAAAAAATCAGCCACGCAAACATCTGACAGCTGAGGTAGTTTAACTGTTTGGTGCCCGAACACCAAAGAAGAAGTCAAAGAACTGGGAACAAAAGTGTGAATAAGGAGGTTATAAGAAGTGTTTTTCGTCGTGAATTGTGCTTCAAATGTCTGCTCATGTTTGCATTGCAGTCTCTCCTGATCCTCAGATGCCAAATAATGAAAAGAGAGTTCAAAGAAGTTGATATGAGGGGATGGTGAAGGCAAAAAAAAGTAAAATATTGTCAGGGAATATTCTGCAAATCTGTTCAGTATCAATAATTTGCAGTGCAAACTCCTTTTAAATATAATTTAGTTTCCTTCAAAATGTGTTTGCTGTTGCAAGTTGGTTGTGATTTAGTGGACAGAGCTACAGGAAGTCATGTCCCTTTGGTCCTTTAAGTTGTCTCATCATTACGACCTCTGGTGTATCTGTGTGGTCTGTAAAGTTTTAGCGTTGTTGGTGAGCGCCAACGAGTCTCTGAGAGAGACGCTCTTTGAATTTGCTGATGAGCATCACGGCCTCTGATGAAAATTAAAAAGCTCCTCAAGTGTTTATAGTGGTGGAATAGAATTAAATCTTATCCCAACTCTTCTCCTCTCTTGTTCCGTCTCTGTGTTTTCAGAGAGAAGCTGATTAACGAGACAAAAAAGACATTTCTGACTTGATGACAATGAAGCTCATCTTATCTAGAACTAATCCCTTTCATTCTCTTCCTCGGAGACCCCAGTCTCTTCACTGACCCATCACTCCTTCCCTTCCTCCCATCCCTCACTTTTCCCTCCCTTTCATTCTTGCACTCACCTCTTCAGTTTTAATGCCAATTCTCAGAGGCCTGACTGTGCATATAACCCTCCATGGCTTGATAAGCCCCTGATAAGCAGTCCGTCTCCTCTCCCCAAGGACCAGGGGTTTGACTTTCTCCCGCTGACCTCTCTTTGAGGTTCCAGGTTTCTTCCCTGCGGAGAAGCCGGGGCCCAAAGCTCTCATCCAGTGACCCGTCCGAGAGAGCTGCTCGAAGCTGACAAGATCAAAAGTAGAGGAATCGAGCTCAGGGAATTGGAAGCTCTGTGCATGTTCAGACTGGAGAGGAGGAATGAGACGCACCAGCTTTTCATGTCTCTCTCTCTCTCTCTTTCTTATTGTAGGTGAGTGTTTCTGTATGTACATGTGCTGCCAGACGTGTTGCTGCATACAGATATGCTCAGGTTCATCCGTGGCTTTGTATGTTTTCCCTTTGCTGACGTTCCCCGGCCACAACATGTTAGTAGGCAGATGTAAACAAAGGCACTGAACCAGGGAGAGAGGTGGACATGTTTTTCAGGCAACACAACTAATCACATGATCCAGTGGATGCCACAGCAGGAGGCTGCTGTGAAAAGAAACACACAAGTCTAACTAAAGTTGTGTGGAAGGTTGAAGCACTCTAAGCCTAAATTTATATATTCTTGATTAAAACAAAAATCTGTGGCACAAAGTGAGTTCACCTATTGCCCCTGAAGGTTGCAAATGAGCTGACAAATCCTTTACAAAATGGTGCAGTTTTGGTGAAAAGATGTCACACATCACATGTTATTACATATTATGAGGTGTGAAAATCCAATTGTTTTTTTTTTTTTGGACCAGAGTGATGCTAACATTCACATTGGCTTTAAAAATACATCATCCCTGCGACACCCGACTCTGGGTCACAACAAGCTGCATATTTGGACAGGAGGACAGCAAGAAACTAATGTGCTGTAAACCTTTAAAAAAATCTGCTTTCAGTGGAAACCTACGAATTCATCTTGTATGTAATTTCTGGCTGTGAGATTCCTTATCGTTCCGGCACATCATTTATTCTCCCACTGGCACCCCATAATTTTCTTTTTCTTTAGAGGCCTGTAACCTGATGTGGTCTAGCTGTGAGGAACAAGTTATTTTAAGTCATTAATTGGAACTAGAGGCTTTCTCCTCCTTGCCCTCCTCTGTTTTTCTGTTCAAACATTTGTGTGTTTATCCTCTGTTTCATATCACTCCTGTTTTGTCCTTCAGACTGGACAAATCCCAGCGGTCCACTAATTACTGCACTCTTGTAATTGTCGACCAGGACTGGGAATAAGGGTAAGGGAAGTGAGGAATATCACAGTCCAGCAGCCAAGTGAAGCCAGTGCTTTCACCATGCTGACATGTTCATGGTGACATTGTGTCTATTGTTGCCATGTTCGGCATTTTAATTTAGTGTGTTAGCAGGAGAACATTCACTCAGCGTGTCGTGTCGTTGACTGACCTAATGAACGTGCTAAACAAAAAACCAGGCAGTCGCCATTTGTTCACCGCTTGACGTGTGTGAAGTTTCATATGACATCCACCTGATGGTTGTCAAGACATTTCCCCCAAACCACAAATTCCCTCAAGGCACTGCAGGGGAAGTGAGACAGAGGTCACCGAGGTCAATGAAAATGATTGCAACTATAAAATCTCACGGCAGTCTGTCCTCAACATTTGACCTGATGTTCGTGAAAATGGTTCCACTCATCCATTCATAGTCTACACCGCTGAGGTCACCGTGCAGGTCACTGTGTCAGCTGACATAGGGCGAAGGCGAGATACACCCTGGACAGATCGCCAGTCCATCACAGGGACCAGCAACCTCACACACTCACGTTCACACCTATGGGCACTTTAGAGTCATCAATCAACCTAATGAGCATGTCTTTGGACTGTGGGAAGAAGCTGGGAAGAAGCTGGGGAGAACCAGAAAGACCTCAGGCCCAGGGAATCAAACCCAGAACTGCAATATTGTGCTACCCTAAAAATGGCTCAACCATCACAGTTTGAGACTCATTGGTCTGGACCAGCTGTGCACAATCAACAACAGACCGATAGACAATGCTCGTCTATAAATCCATGCAACATCTAGTGCTGGAATGTGAAAACATTAAAAAGGGCCTCAACTTAAATCAATTCCCTGTTTTTGTTAAGTGCAACACTACAACTGCAGGGCTGCAGTCATGGTGTTTAGGAGAAACGGTCTGGTAGAGACTTGCTCAACCCAACTCTTGATCACCAGCAGCACAAAAGCAGATAAGAGTGTGACAACACAGTCTCAGTCGAGGTAACACGGGTTGGGTTTAGGCGACAGTAACAAAGACTTGCTTCAAGTTTCAAGGGAAGGAACGTTAAAAACGACATCAAAGGTCAGAAAATAAAAATGCCGGTGTTTGCTGCAGGACGCTTTGTCAGAGCAGAGCACCGTACGCAAACAAAACAGATCATGTCACTGAAAAACCTCAGATCAATTATTCATGAACAGGAGAAAATATAGCAGGATGCACATGTAACACCAAATACAGTCACAGATTCTGGGCTCGAACCCACCGGCCGGCTGGGCCCCTTCTGTGTGGGGTTTGCATGTTCTCTCTCTCGTGCATGCGTGGGTTCTCTCCGGATACTCCGGCTTCCTCCCACAGACCAAAGACATGCAGGTTAGGTTAACTGGCGACTCTAATTTGCCTATAGGTGTGAATAGGAGTGTGAATGGTTGTCTGTCTGTATATGTTAGCCCTGTGATTGACCTTCGACCTGTCCAGGGTGTCCCCCGCCTCTCGCCCCTAAGTCAGCTGAGAAAGGCTCCAGCTCACCCGCGATCCTATTGAGGATAAGCGGTATAGAAAATGAAAGAATACAGTTCAACCCGAGGAGACACACAGACGAGCTCTTATGTTTTAGTTTGCGGTTGATTTTTGTATTAATTCATTTTTAAGAAATGTGCTGTTGTCTGCTGTTGCTTTACAAGCACTCCTCTCAGTGTTTGCTCCAACGACAGCTTGAGGAGGATTTCAGCTGAGTTAACAGTATATCTGCTTGAGTGAAACATTTCACAAATCTTTTCACCTCTGCCTTTCTGCAGGAAGATATCCCGTCTTAAGAAATTCTCCACAGGAGAGGCAGAGGTCCCGCTCTGATTTTCAACATCAATGGGACAATATATTCTAGCTCTGAGCACAACTACAGGGTTCTTGGTATTGCATGTGCGGTAACTGCAGATGTGAATGTGAGTGTTAATGTGGACGCATAACTACTTAAAGGCCACTGGTCAGAACATAAGGAAATAATGGAGTTTTATGCTTCTTTATATCAGCTTTAGTATGATATTTGTTGTCTATTTACATTATCCCGCATGCTTCCAGCTACTTTCAAACGATGATGAGGATTTGAATCATGGTAGCAGTTTGATTTTGTTGATGACATCATACCCCCATGCACATGGGATGGCGTTTTACTCTGGATCTTATCAGTTTAACCACCTGGTCCATTTGTTATGGAGGGGAAGACATCTCTCATTTACGTGTGTGTTGACTCGTGGATGGAGTGAGAGACGGCTGGTTTATCAGTCAGAATCTGTATGACGTGTTGATGCAGCGATGTGCTCCGCTGCAGCACACAGCTTTGACTGAGCCTCCTCTCCAAGACATCCTGCATTAATTGCTGAAACGTAAAAACATAAAACTGCTTTATTCAGTGATTTTATCCGTTTTAATCCATGGTTGACTTGCTGTGGAGAGGAGGTGACCTCCTGAACATCTGCTACGTAAGATAAACAATCTAAACAGAGGTTTGCAGCTCCCAGCTCTTCCCTGACACCCTGTCTAATTGACAAAATGCTGCATTCAATCACTGTTTTTACTCGTTATACTCATCCAGTCCGTTTTGAATTAAACGCTGAAGGAATCCAAACTGGGAAAGGTTTTCGATGATAGGGGTGAAGACGACAACTGCCATAATGTCTGTGAGTTTGTCAGCACAAGTGAGATTCATGAACCCATTCTGCTGCTTTTCTCAGCTCCACGGAGCGTTTTAGTATCTATCGTCTCTGTTTTAGTTCAGCCTCATCAGCGACTGTAACCCTCAGCTTTGTTTTCTGCTTCAGCTGTTTTCAGGGATAAAAACTGGAAAAAAAAGCCCAAACTACCTGATCTGCCATGAGCACCGGAGAGAAATCAGGTGTTCACATTTGACAAGTTGTGATAATAGAACATAATACGGACCTTTGTTTAGTGTATACCATGTGTGGGATTCATTTGTTTTATTGTGTTTGTTTAATATTTGATCACAAGTTCAAATTTTAGATAAATTTGAAATTTCAAATGGACAATAGCACACACACACATAGACACACACACACACCTGGTTCTGGATTTGTACTTTCAGAATCAATATAATAATATTTTGCGTATGAAGGTTTTTCTGTTTTGAGTTTCTTCTTTTCATCAGAGGATGGAAATTTGTTCTGTTGTCATGGAGTTGGCCCAGATGTGCCGTTAAGGCCCAGAGGATGTGATGAAGAGAACCTTGAATTGAGTAATTATTTTGTAAAAAAAAAAAGAAGAAAGAAAAAGATTCATTCACAGGTTATTTATTTAATTTAGTATTCAGATTCAAACCACTGGGCTGTCGTGACCTCGGATGCACCTCTCCTCCATTTAAGTGTTTACATGTGTTTCCTTGTTCTTGCTATATCCCAGACCATCACACAGCAGCTCTGCTGATGACTCGGCTGCCTGAGCTCATTAACGACAACATCAGTGAGGATGTTACAACATATACATATGCACTGACCCGGATTTGCATGATGCGGCATCTGAGCACGAGCACAGGGCCATCTATAAATAATAGTGCAGCAGTGAGTTGGCTTCGTTTTTTTGTTTTTCTCTGGTCCCCACAGATTGGCTGATTTTAGATCTAGTCTCCAGGGGAGCTGGTGAAACCGAAATCAGGGAGAGGCTACAGTGTGTGTGTCGTTCAAGAGGGCTGGGCTGGTGGGAAGCCGCAGCGGGATGCCAGATTTCACACGGATGTAGCGTGATTTGCAGCATTTCAGGGAACTGCTGTCAGGCATACCTCTGTCTGTGGGAGCAGGCAAAAGTGCAAAGGCAACAGGACATAATCAGGTTTGTAAGGCAAAAGAGACAGGAAACACAGATGCACTTACTCACCCCTCCGCCTGACCTGCCTCCACTCGGACGTCTGCCTGAGCTTTAATATAGAGAGCTAAGGATGAATACATGCACACAAACACACTTTGAGGCAGCACTGAGGTCCACACGTGTTTCTCACAGTTTCAGTGAATATACTGTATGTTCACAGTGAGCTGGTTGTTGGAGCAGCTGGCAGGTTAAGTGCCCTGCTTAAGGGCACTGAGAAATTACACAGTTGCTGATGGAACAGAGAGCAATACCTCTGCAAAGGCAGAGACACACACACACACACACACACAAGCAGTGTCCTGGCCAGTGCAAGGATTTCAACAGCAGACAACTATTAGACCAGCAACACTAAGCCACCAGTTTTGCCTCAGTGCTACACTGCATCTCCTGCAGTCTCCCACAGATTGTGTTAGTATATTATTAGATTGTAACATACTCATACTTTGTTTTTCTGAATGAATGTCACACAAAACACACAGAGCTGCAGGGTGGACGGTGGACGTTACCCCCGAGTGTGATCAGGGTAAGAAAATGGTCATGGTTTCAGTCACAGTAAGATTTGAACAAGTGTATTCTCAAAGTTACTCCATTTAGTTCCATGTGGAAATCAGACTGGGTTGTGTTAGAGTCCCATGTTGGACTGATTCATCCATCCACCCCGGTCAAATCCTTGCATAGACGTTAGTGCTCTTTGTACCATCAGTGCACTTGACCCTCTCCTCATGTCATAATTACTCCAACCACTGGATGTCACCTCTAAACAAGAGTCATAATAAACTGCTAAACAAACATTAAGTATGTCTGGTTAATGTCTCTGTCAATGTAAAAGCACACTTTCTTCATTAGTTTGTTATCATCATTTTACAACTTAATTATCATGCCCTTGGAAAATCTTAACTCTTAACTTCTATTATTTCCTCCTCTGCAGCAACTTATCTACTTATGTAAATAAGTGTTTCCCTTCGACAATATGACTGGTATCTCAGAGTGGTTGCATTAAATTTTGCAGAGAAATTGTTGGAAAATTAAGCCTGTACAGATCATATATTACTCATGTGTTACTCCACAGTCATTTCATACAGTGTCCCGTGCACATAAATCCGCTGAGTGCAATTTAACAACTCTGTGACAGAGCTGCAATCCAGAGGTAAGTGACAAGTATTTCTTGCGGACATATATGATGATTCGTCACAGGAATTAAGAACTGCGTTATTACGCCCAGTGGGAGAATCACACACAGCAATCCTTTCTCTCCCTTTCAGCCCCCTCTGAACTAATGAAGAGTTATTACTGGGGTTAGTCGACCACAGGAAAACCCTGTCACTGTCTCTCACTGAGGAATTAAAGTTAATTGACTGTACCGGGGATTAGGTGTAGGCCAGAACCAAATCAGTCTGCTGTTTGAGTTGCAAAGTCATCCCACATCCTCAAATACAAGTATTAATTTCAAATCATATATATAACATCACCGTCCTCTATATTTTTTGTCACTTTAAACATCTCCTGGTGGCAGTGATGCAGCCACAGTATGGTTTTTTTTTGTTTGTTTGTTTGTTTTTTTGGATGGCACATTCATCTCAACGTGAGCTCACAAAATCCCTGACTTTCTTATTGCAAACCTTTCCCCAGGGATGATAATTCTACACTCAGACTGTAATAATCAATAACTCATTCCAGCTTGGTGTTGTATGCCCTGGTGTCATGCTGCCAACTGCACTGCGACCAATAAAAGACTCCTGAATTAAAATATACTTAGGGTCTGCTGAGAGAGAGCAGCACAATATGTATATTCAACTGGCAAACTGGATCACTTAAACGGAGCAAATTAGATTTTTAACTTGACGCCACTTCAAAAAAAACTTGTTTATGCCAAAACATTTCTAATCCTACACTCTAAGTGTTAAATATTACAGCAGGCCACGACCAAGTTAGTCTTGTGCAGTCAGCACATGACCCTGCAGAATCTTTTCAGGGGGTTCCTGTCTGTCAGAGCCATTGCCTTTGAGAAATAAAGTTCATTTAGTTGCATCAGCTAGCCGTGCTGCATTGTTGAATTATTTCTGTAGACTGAGAACTGTGAAAGTGGTGAGCCTTGCACACTTTTAGCTTCCTCCTCTGCTGACAGAGCAGAAAGACTCTGTGATCAGATAGATACAGACTCAGACAGATACAGACTCAGTTTTGACTGATAGGGGATTTTCAACACACATTTCCAGCATTTTTTTAAGCTACACTGAAGATCTTTAACTCTTTGACCCTGCAGAACAAACTGAAATGTCCTCCTGCAGTGATGGGAATTAATTTAGTGCATTTAATCAAATACAATATTTCAGGGGATAGTTTGGGCACATAGTACATACATATATGCAGTAGCTTTGGACTGGTGCAATGTCAAACAGCCTCATTTCATCAAGTCGTCAGTTATATCTTCTAAGAATGGGATTTTTTCCCCATCCTTGAGCAATGATCCCATGTTGTTTCCTCTCAGGATTAAAGGCCGTCATCATCTTACAGTGAAATGCAGCTTATAGTTAATGCAAACAGTATAGTTAATTATCAGGCACTGCGAGTTTTAAAGAGTAGCAGCTGTTGTCAGAGCAAAAATACATTAGCACGCTGTCACTAGTGGTTTGGCTGTGTGACTGAAGTCAGAGAGATCCCATCTATTTTCGCCTGTTTCATCGCCCATCCTCAACTTAGTTCTGACTCATCACTACGTTGGTGAAAGCACTTCTTTGTCTGCCTACATGTTTTTAATAAGTAAAGCTCCCAGTGCATTGGTGGGCCACGTTTGGGCTTTTTGAAAGAAGGATCTGAACTCTAGAGCGACCTCCCATTTCATCACTCTGAATCATTCATTATTCCTTTGTGAGCAAAGAACTGCAGGAGTCTCAGCTGCAGAAGAAGAAGAAGAAGAAGAAGAAGAAGAAGAAGAAGAAGAAGAAGAAGAAGAAGAAGAAATAGATCGGATTTGAGTGGGTCAGTCGTGTTTCAACAGGGCCTCTCCTGACAGTCTGCTGTAAGAAACACGGAGATCAAAGTATGAGAGTGTGGAACATATGAGTATTGACTCTGCAGAAGCCCAGAGACAGCTAAGACTGAGTTTATCGCGACAATCTGTTCTGTTTTCACATCAGCCCCTCGAAAAGAAAATCTCTCGCTCAGCTGAAAAACACCCAGTTCATTAACCTGTGAAAAAAGTGCTACTGCTTACTGTATATCATTAGCATTAAGCTGAAATCCTCAGGGAGGGCTTGTCTGTTTGTTTGCAGTGGGCTTAAACATTCATGCTCATCCTGCTGAATAAACAGGCTCAGATTATCCCAGCAGCCAAAGACAACATGCTAACTGCTTTAGCAACAACCTCAAAATGGTCAATGAGAAGTCCTATGGAGCTCCAGTTGGCAAACACATAAAGACATGGAGTATGTCATCTAACCAGCACTGAAAACGTATTCATTCATACATTCATTCATTAATTCAGCAAAAAAGCTGAGTGTGAGTAAACTCCCACAAATGAAAAAGTAGCATACATTTCAGGTTGATTATGTCAGTTTGACTAATGATCATCTTCAACGCTTGAACATTATGTATATTTTACATGGATTAAACTATGGCCTCAGGAACATACTAGAAATTCTTCTTTCTTTGCTGATGAGAGTGTTTCATATACTCTAAAATTTTATAAGATTGAGAATAAAGATTATCATGTGTCCTTCAGTCATTTTGTATTTAACTGTACAGTCTTCAAATTTGGTGGTTGATCAGTTTGTTGTTGTGTTCATGTGTTAAAATGTTAAAAAAAAAAAAAAGTGACCCCTCCATGTGGAAATACGCAACTACATTAGTGTTCAGCAGAGAGACGCTGAAACAGACCAGAGGAAATGTGTTCCATCAGTATATAAAGAGTTTAAAGGTCGGAGAGCAGGCACTGCTTCCCCTTCATGTCCTTCTCACATTGTTTTTTAATGTGCAACCAAAGCCAGCAGGCTGAGCAGCAAAGTCCAGGTCAATAATAGGTTTACTGGAAGTAATGAAAACCAGCTGGTGTCCATTTTTACTCCTGTCTAACCATGCCTTAGTAATACAAAATCTGTAATTTAAAAGAAACCCAATTGATTCTTGTATTTTATGAATTCATCTACTTCTCACGTTACCTTCTGTTTGCTGCTTTGGCATTTTTATGGATCGCTTCTGTCCTCTAGTGGAGAAATATGGAGAGGATGCAGAAAAACCTATGAGAAAAGAATGATTGGATGATATCTGTGTTTAAACTGTGCCCTGTGAAAGTTTTGCCAGTTGATCTAACTTTTCTTAAATCACAAATCTTTCACAAATCTTCGCCAATTACATTTTGGTCGCAGGTCAAGGGTTGGACTCTGCATCGCACTGCGTTGACTCTGCAATGGACTGACAGTGTGTCTAGGTGTGACCTGTTTTAAAGAATGCTCACACCAATGACCTGCAACTAACAAAATGTTCTGCTAATTTTTTGAGCAGAGTCTGAGCTGACTCATTGAAATCCAGTGCATCTTGTTTGCTCAATTGATTGTCGCAAATGATTGCCAGGAAAGAAAAGAAAACCTTTACAGGAATACTCTGTTTTGTCACCCAATGATAAACAAAGCCTTACAACACAAGGACATGATCATTTGTATTTCTTAATAAAACTGACCTTCCAAATTAAAAATATAGACTACCATTCATCTCACTGAGGTCCTTTCCTTCGTTGTTTTCATGATTAAGACGGGGATCAAGTGAATCATATAAGGTTTTATGTGTGGTCGCTTCCTCGTTTTCTGTTCCCGGTGAGCCTTAGGTTATATTTGGAGACTTGCGTCAACCATTGAGCAATCTCATGTTGCCTGTCAGTCCACAGCTCCACCTGTGTATAACAGCGTTTCAGTCTCAAGGGTCTTCTTCTGTTTGGCGGTTCAGGGCAATGAAGACACAATGAACATAATAACCCGAAGCTGTGTCCTATTTCTGTGGCTGCATACACTGCCCTTTGTGAAAAGTGACGGTAAGACCAAGTATTTCAAGTTATTTGTATAATTCAATATATTGAATCATTGAATGTGACGGCATATGGCTATTTATTTTTTGTCTGCTATTTCACAGTTTGTACACTTGAGGCCTTTTTAAAGGATGAGGACCTGTATGATAGCAATTTTAACACAGTTGGTCTGAAGCCCAGCTACAATGCTGGAGATGAAGTGAGAGTGGGCTGCAGATCTGGTTACTCTGGCTTCTTCAAACTGCAATGCATGGCGGGTGGTCGATGGTGGCCCTTAGGCAGTAAATGCAA
>OMNW01026200.1:5696-19297 GCA_900303245.1 Selene dorsalis
TTTTTTTGTTTGTATGTTAGTACAGTGAGAGCAAGTCTGTTTGTATTTGTTTTCATCAGGCTGCTCTGAACCACTGGGAATGAAGTCAGGGCATATCCAGGACTACCAGGTCATGGCCTCTAGCATCTTCAGGACGCTCAACATGGACATGTTTACTTGGGAGCCTGGGAAGGCCCGTTTGGACAAACAGGGCAAGGTCAATGCTTGGACAGCTGGACACAGTGATCAGTCACAGTGGCTACAGGTAAGATACTATCTGAGCTAAACCTTTTATCTGTTGTAGCTACTGTAGAGATTAGATCAATATATTTGCAGGGGGAAAAAAAACAACAGCCAGGCTTCTTCTTGCAGGTAGTTGACTTTCACTCTGCTGCTGAGCTAATCCTTAGCTCTTACCTCCCTGGCATAATAATTGATGGTGTGGATGGTAATGCATACCTATGGATTCAATTATATTTCATAGAGAAACACTTCATTGATGGCTACCGTGTCAGCTGTGAATGGAATTATATCTTAAAATCTGTCCTCTATTAGCCAGCTCTGAGTATCATTCCTCAAAACAGTCAGTAATAGGTAGTCATCTCTCGTTTTTTTTCATGCCAGTCTTTTTGAATCCAACACCCACGCTGCCTCTGTTGGAAGAGTTTAGTCTTGTTATCTTTGGCTGCAGCCCAGGCTTCCTATGTCTATGAAACCGGCCAATCCATTTGTTTTCATTACTGTAACTGATGGCTGAAAATGTGTCCTGTAAGGGACAAGATATGCCTCTAAGTGAGCATTTATAACCCAGTCTTTTTGCCTAACAACATGTGAGATTGATCAAAGCCGAGTTTGAGATACATATCAATCGGACTCAATCGTGCCCAGCTTGGCCTCATGTATGACCTCATATATTGGATTTTTTTTAACTTTTCTTTTAAGATAAAAGGCAATAAACTATTTTTGCTTTTAGGGCAAGAAACCAGCCATAGAACTGATAACATTGAAGAAATTGTGCGTGGATCATCTTCTCAGGGAATTGAAGATCAGAGCGATTTCTTTGATTTCTTGACCTTTCTCCTGCACTCGCGCACCGCGCACACACACCGCCTCCCTAGCAGTGACACAGTTAGCACTTTGTAGTCACACTGACTTGTCTGGCTGTTATTAGATTGGTGGGGTCTTGAGTCAGATATGTTTTTTATTACGCTGAAAGCTTTTTGCTGAGGGTGAGGGTATGCAGCAGGGGCTGTGTGTCGGAGGAGACAGGTACTTAGCCAGGCCCTATCCAGGCCAGGGAGCTCGGCTAAGCAAAATTGATTGCTGTGGGTAAAGGAAAACTTGTGGTCTCCTATTACATGCTGTGCCGGCAGGAAAGGGGTGATGGTATACAGACGCAGTGAGAAAATCAATGGCTTCCACTGCCAAAGCCCATTTCTGCACACAAATATCTAGTTTCTAAAAGGTAGGCATTAAGAATAATACACTGTGGAGCGAAGTTTCAGATTTATATTGATAGAGCTGTTGGAACTGACTGATTTTTCAAATTTAGTGATAGTCTCATATGCATGTGTTAAACTCCCACCGACCATCAGTGTCATCTTTATGTCGGTTGCCATGGCAAATAATTGATTCTCAGTGACATTACTGAATAACTTTAAACCTTAAAGATTAATGGAATTAATCAGCCTTAATGACAAATTAAGTATTCCTATTAATCAAGACAACTGCTCTGCTGCGGAGGGGAAGAAGCGGGAAACTCTTAACCGACGCCAAATATCAAACAGGGTTTCTTGATATATGGGACTGGACAAGATTGTACTTGAATAGCAAACAGAGGAGTCATCAGCTGATTTACATCCTTTGTCTTTGAACCTGTGCTGAGCACTTTTGAGAAGTATGACTTTCCCTCTGTATATTTTACATATCTATGTTTTTGTTGTGTTAGTTGTTTCACATGTGTATTTTAGAGCTTTTACATTTTCAAATAATTCCTTATCAGTAGTCTAATGTATGTTGGCTGACAAGGACAAATGTGATGCGATAGCCCAAACTACCTCCACTCGGAGAAATGAGATGCAAATTCTGAAGCAATGCAGAATCAACAACACACTTAAATATGAAACAATGCATCAATGCAAACATGCTGCAAATGAAAAAAAACAGATGTAAAAACAAACAATCTAAAAAAAGAACGCAAACCGTTTTTATCACCTTTTTATGTTACCTCTCTTTTCTTCCCTCATGCTGGTGAAAAGTCAAAGGTCTGGTTGTAGGCCTAGTATCTAGAGTGGAAACTCGGGCTTGTCCTCATGGTGGGCCACTTAGTGCTACCCCTAGAGAACTGGAGCACTTCTGGCATTTTGCTTGGACATGCGACATTTGTGTGTTTTTGTGTGTTTCCTGTTGATGTATTTGTTTTGGCTTTCTGCAGCTGTTTTGATATGTTGTAATTGTTCTTATTATATGTATATTTTAGTCTGCATAGTTTGGGAATTCGCAGCCCAGTTTTCCTAATGAAAGCGTTTCTGAGCTGTTGTTTTAGCCTATGTCAGCCACCATACTCATGACATGTTAAACCCAGAGACACGATGTGCTGACTATGAAGTATTTTATCACGGATTATTACATTACTCCACTGAGTGATCATGTCCACTATAGCAACAGACAGATCGAATAATTAATTATTTGAATGCAATCACTGAATAATATGTTGAGATCGGCAGACTAAATAATCAGAACTGAACGTTTCTACCCACAAATCACTGTCAACTGCAGTGAACACACCAAGAACTGGACTTGTTTCTGGGACGTCCAAGCCTAGTTATTCTAGCCTGGCCGAAGATAAAGTAACGCAGAGGGAGACTGAACCACAATCTTTCAAGATGTTTTCAAGAGAGGAGCTGAGGCTGTCAGACTGAGCTGCCAAGAGTTCCAGCTGGCATAAGCTGATTAGTTAATTGTGCACATTATCATGTCAGCGTAGCAAAGAGAAATTGCCAGAAAGACAGTAGCTACTTTTTTTCTATTTCACAGTGTCCCTGTTAATGCAACAATTTTTTTTTTTTTGGTGGATTATGGGAAACGTCAGACAAAGACAAAAACAAGCATGTAATTTAGTGTGTATGTCTCATCATCTCAAATCTCTTAATTCTCTTCAGAGTGTAGGTGGTATCCAGTGGTATCCCCAAGGACAGAGAGTGAGGAACAGAAAAACCTGAAATAAGTTCTGTGTTGTCTGCTGAATTGCAAATACTCCAGTCAGCAGCGCGTCTCACTCGTCCTTTCATTTCGCTGTGCTTTGAGGTACAGCTAACAACAACCATTGGGCTTGCTTGATACAATGACACATCTTTTTTTGAGAACGAAATGTCAAATTTATTTGAAGGCTGTCAAACGATAAAAAAAATTAACTCGATTAATCGCATTACAGTTCTCTGATTAATCGCGATTAAAATACTGAATATCACATACACTCATATTACTTGTATTTACTTCTATTTTTTCTTGTAAAGTATTGAAGGGTGCAATTTATGTACCTACAGTTAATCCATTAGAATTTAAGGATGCAATTGAACTTTTTTTTTTTTGTGAATGGAGAACTTTGTCCTCCTGAAGGTGCCGTACATCTGACAGGACACCGTTCGTCATCAGAAACACTGGCGGACACAGTTTACAACTTGTCTGATTGATCACTGTCACTGCCAAACCAAAAGTGATCTGTCTGTGATCAAACCGCCGATGGCAGCGAGTTCTACCCGATTACGGGCAGACTTGAACGGCTCTTCACATGCAGTGGGATGCTGCTGCATTCAAGACTGAAATACAAGATAAACCCCGCCCAGTAGTAAAATCAAAACAGGATGCGCTAACCCTCAAATACAGGACGTTACCGTATTTCAATAGACGCTCGAAAACCCCAGTGGCGACACAGACACAGACTGAATACACAGACGGGCACTAAATCACGTGACAAAATTAATCGTGTGTTGATTTTTTTTAACGTTTCTTTTGCGGATTAATCGCATGCGTTAACTTGTTAACTTTGACAGCCCTAATTTATTTATATTTATATGGTGCATAAATTTGATAGTGTTCCACTAAGTATCATGAGGGGAGTAAATGTCTTTGTGCACAGTGACTCCAAAGAAAAATGCAGGACCGAAAGCCATTTTTAAAGCAGAGTGGCACTCAGTAGAGCACATTCCTTTACTAATGCCAAGCAATCCTACACATGTACTGTTTGTCAGATCCACATTATTATCTGGATCTACACACAACTCATCAGTCACAACCTCGATGCCATAAATGAGTCAGATTTTTTACATCAAAATGAATACATTAGTTCTGCAAAACTGACTTGAATTTTAGAACATTTATCATTTCACTTCAATTTCTGTTACGTTGTAAAGAGAACATTTCTCATAATCTGAGGGCATTACACATAGTCATGTATAACACACTTATCCATTCAACACTGTCACACTTGCGATTCAGTGACATGTAAAGAGATCACTTTGACAGTTAGCTCTTAGCAGGACATTGGCGAACAAAAAATATCAGATATCCAAGGTTGCACATCTCTCACATGGTATTTACCAGAGGAAAACTGTGCATGTTTCTTCACACTCTTATCCCCACATTTTTTCTCTCATATTAGGTTATTGTCCCTCTGTGTTACACAGCATCTAAACATCACTGAACTGCCATACTTCCCTAGTTTAAAGTGGGAGTTGCTAGTTCAGTCTTTTAAGACCAAGAACCCTTGCCAGGTCTCCTCAAACACAACCAATTTTGTTGTGTAGGCATAAACACAGTAACATGTGCACAATATAATTTAGTCCAATAAACAGTCTGCATAATTCCATGGAGTACATTTCTTATTGTGTTTGTCATGTACAATTTTTTTATACCATACCATACGGGTGATGTGTGTTGTGTGGATATTTATAATCCACCACTACATTTGGTTTCAAACTTGTTAAATTCATTTGTGGCCTGCAAAGGTTACAAGCTAGGAAAGTAATTCCACTCTGGCAGTTAATTTGTTATCCTCTGTCTCCAAGGTTTTCACACGCAATTATCTCCTTTAAATGATAAATATGTGTTGTTTCTCAGTATGGCACCTTGATAATCACCTCTGCCTTAGACAAAGTGTGTGAAAACTTTGAAAGAATTACAGTAGCCCATGTGATTGTCGCACGTTGGTGTTAATTTGCAATTCAGCCATTTTGTGTGTGTTAAGTCATTAACACACATCAGTGCACGATCTGACTAAGGCACTAATGCAGCCGCAACATGACATCTTTTTTTGCTGACACGTCATTTGTATGCCTGAGCAGGTAATGTACAGTAAGTTAGTTAAGCCTTCACGGACAAGTAGACCAAACGACGGCACATCGTATTTTACATGTGAGTCTACCTTAAACACTAAGATTCAGGGTCTGTGGTTTCTAGAGTTAAATGATAAATTTGTGTTTTACATAGATGAAGAAAGATTACACTGAATTGCCCAGTGATATCACCAAACTGTGCTACTGTTGTCACTATCTAAAAAGAATTTTAATTTTTTTTTTATTGAAAGCAGTGCAGTAAAATGACAGGATCCCAGGAAGTTTGATAAATGTACGTAGACTAACAAATGCAGAACAGAGAACACACAACAATCAGGCAAATGACTACTGCCAGAGCAGATGTTTGCATAGGCAGATGCTGATGAGTAAGTTGTTGCAGCCTAGCAGGTACTGAATGCTCGTGGGAGAACGGAATGTCTCTCTGATGGAACACGCAGGACCAAGGAGAAAGCACAGTGGGAGACTATAAACCAACACAAGGGAGACAAAGACAAGTAGAGAAACATAAGTAATGTGAGCAATCACAGTCACCGCTGTAATAACACTGTCAGAGCACTTGACAGGCTCCTGTCAGTGTTACTCTGGCACCAGTTTACCTGCACGCGTCTCTTGATTACCAATATCAAGGTTTCTTTCCACTGGTGACAGTTGTTTAGATCGACATGCAAAGTAATGGAGCCTCTTAGTGTTGAGGAAATGGTCCTTCCTTCACAATGAATGACTACCATGATAGAGTCAGGGTGGATCAATGTGTATAGTAGGTGCTCTGAGGAAACTTTACTTGAGCTCCCACACACACACACACACACATAGTGCTATCCTATACACTCAAAGAAATAATTTGAGCAGGGTGTAAAAGCAATATATGGCACCGCCACGTAAGTATAGCTTTTGCTGGTAGAAGTTAGCAATCATCAGAAAACTGTATGACAGAACTGGGCTGCAGCCATTTTTATTTCTGACATCGGCAAAATCCATTTGTCCTGGACATGGCTGGAGCCCAGCAAAGAGGTGGTCGAGACAGTGAATTCATACTTTTCTGGCTTTGAGAAAAAATATTTTCTGTATATCACATGTTGGGCTTGGTGTGGTGGGGACCTGCAGAAAATGACATTCAGACACGCTGAGACAAAGCATTAGAAGGTTTCATGAATCACAACAAGAGTTTTGAATACAGCAGGTGGATGAGAGATCCTGCAGTAGATGGCAACATTGTACTGCGTGGTTTACATGTCACGCTTTGTTTATTCCTTTCATGAATTAACTTGGGATGATAGAAATGTCACAGAAAATGACAGTTCTTCATTGTTACTGTCAAAACTTCTATCACCTATGCATGTTTTGATAGACTGAATTTGCAAAATAAGAAGAACCTATTGCCATGACAAAAGATGGGTGATTTCTGCAGTTAGAGCTTTATATATGTTTATCACCAAGTTATACAGTCTGTACATGGAGGAATAGTACCTGGTCTGGGCAAAAGTGTTTTGAAGAATTTGTGGGATTTCACAAGGTGATGGAGAAAAGTGAAGATACTATCTCATATTTGATACATTTAGCTCAGTAACGCTGGCTTTAACCAACTAAGAATCCCCTGGAGGGAGGTCTTACAGTCCCTAAAGATTGTTCATCCATCGCACTGGCTTCCACTTGATATACCAGAGCAGATTGTCCACAATCTGAAAATGTCAGTGTACTATGGTATAGTATAGACTTGTCATGTTCAGGCTGAGCACAGTAAAGCAGCTCAACAGACAGATGCTATCTGAAACTCAACCAAGGATGATCAGCCTAATACTGACCAGCTGCATTAGGTCACCTTTTACTCCTCACCCCGCCCTTGTTCTGACTCCTTTTCTTTCTCATGTTACTTACAGCAAATTATGCATGGTCTATGTCCATTTACTGACTGAAGGAGATGCCTGGCCCTGATCATGTACATTAAACATGTATGTGTTCCAAACAACATTGTAAGCAAATACTAGAGTTAAGTAATAGTTCCGTTTTTAAAGCCATCAAATGAACTCAGATCAATAGTATTTACAGGACCTTTGTAAACGCAGATAAAGATACTGTAGCACAACTGGAACAGAGCACATGATGACCAGTAATGAACTAATGAGTAAGAGCAGGAGGTGAGCCACTGGAACGTGTGGACATCAGTGATTCCCTCTGACGAGGAGGAGCAGGGGAAGATAGGGGGACAGAACCAGGAGTCAGGACAGCTGACATCAGTGAAATGGTTTTTGCAGAGAGCAAATCTTAAATGAAATCAAATTCGCAAAGAGCAGAGTTAATTGATTTCTTTTTTAGTTGTAGCTTTGACTGTGCTTAAAAATCCCAAGATTTGAAAGAATGATAAATATAAAAGCTACAATTTTACCAGAAAGTTCACAACCATATGTCTTTCTTTATTTAATCAAAAAAACATGCACATAATTTATTCTTTCATATAAATGTATCAAACATTAAATCCACTTCAGAAATAATAGTTTATTGGAATATTTTTGTGTGTGTGTGGTTTGATGTAGAAAACATGGCCAATTTGATGTTGTTGTCATAGAAATGACTATTCATAGCTCAAACTGTAAAAAAGCTTCAGTATCAGTCATGTGTCCAAATACTTTTCATCATTTACCTACTGCACTTTGGTTTAATTGTATTAAAATCACCCTTTAAGCATTTAATGTTGTAGTAATTAATAATTACAAAAAGTGTAATTGTTTAGTGGTGTAATCCAAATGAAATATATGAATATGCCCCAGCTTTGTGCCACTGGACACTAAAGCCTCTGTGCATGTTGACACTTAACATCTTGCATTGTCCCATGTGGAGCAAAAGCTAGGAGGAACAGTGAGCAGGCGCATGCAAGATTGATTCCCGTTCATTGCCCATGAGCGTGCGTTTCTTGTAATCAAAGCGGGTGTTATCATTACAGCAAATTTTCTGAGCACAGCTTCCTAATCAAATTGCTACCTCAAATACAGCACCGCTGACAGCGAACTCTATTTCTTTTAATCAATAGAATTAGCAGGGTGTTTGTTTCATCCATCCATAGAGAAGAATGGCTTTAATTTGTCCCATTGAAACTATCATCTCTTCTTGAGTGTTTATGCAGCCAAGAAAAGTGTCCTTTCTAAAAACAGAAAAGCTGCCTCGGAGAGTGTAGAGGCATTGTTGCATAAAAGGATTTAAGAGGGATTTTGATCATCTGGAATAGCAATGATCATGTCTTTATTTCAAGAACAAGAGACTACTACTTTGTTGAAAGTGCTTGCATGGGAAAATGGATAGTAAGACTTTATAGGGAACTTTCAAGGGTGAGTTGTCTTCTGCGTCCTTCAAGCTTGATCCTCTGCCCAATGGGAAACACAGTCCTTAAAACCAGACATTGTACAGAGGATATCATCTTAAATCCAACATTTGTATTACTATCTGGCCAATGTTGATCTGGGGGCAATTGTCCCTGCAGATCTGACTATTCAAAGCTGTAGTCACACTTAACACATGCTTTATTCTACCGGCTGCTCAGTGTTTTATCATTATTTGTTCTCCTACTCTACACACAAAGCTGAATCAATAGGAACAGCACCTGCAGCCAAGTATTCTTGCTGAACTAATTAAAGAAACAGAACGTTAGGGGGACAACGTCTCCAGGTGGTTTCTGTTGCAATCAGTGAGAAGCACACAACCATTTAGCCACAGCTGTGATGCTGGAAAAAGTATGAAATGTGTGAGACACTAACTTGAACATACTTTCTAATCTAGCATGCTGCACCTACACGTCTGTGCATGTAAACTTTGTTTGACTTCAACCTTCACAGTTAACATGATGCTGTTTGGAAACCAACACAATGCTGGTGGGATTTGGTTGGATTTCCCACTAAGCCAACAATTTGTCAGTGTAAATAGAAATAAACCACTTAAGATTTCTGTAGTTTTAAAGTTAAATTCCCGCTTCCATGCAGCAATGTTGTCTTTGTTCAGTTGTACTCCGTACAGTTTTATTTGTATAGCGACAAATTACAACATACATTATCTATGCTTTACAGACTAAGTCAAAACCCACATGTTCGCTCAATCACTAAGCACTTGGTGATAGAAGAGAGGAAAAGCAGGTATAAACCTCCAAAAGAACCAGACTCAGGGTGGGCAGACATGAGAGTGGAGGAGAAAGAGGCTGAAGAGGAAAGAGAGAGGCCAGTATATAGTAATGCCCACAGGTTTGATGTTATGTTAATAACTGTATCAATGATAGCAGCACTGTAATGATAAGTATAACAGTCAGACCTGGATTGTGTATCTGGAGTCATAGATATCTGCACAATGAGGACACAGAGAGAAAGAAAGAGAGATGGAGCACACAACTACAAGAGAGAAGTCTGGACCGACAGTACAGCAGCTATGGCATCATCATTTGATACAAAAGTTGGAAGCTATGGTTAGAGATGTAATAATTTCAGAAAATGTCTCAGCCAGCCCTTGTTTTTGCAGGTGTGCCCATGTACAGTGCCATGTTCAATATAGATGACAGTGTGACTTAAGTTTTTAGGAGACAGAGGATCGTATTAAGCCAGACTGCTGTGGGTTGTTAACGAGTCCTCTACAAAGAAGCATATCAGATGGTGCCAGCCTGATACCAGATATCTAAATGCTCGCTACCCAGTTAGACTCTCATCATCTTGCGAAATGTATTCTAATTTGAACAGACATGAATTCAGTCTGTTGCCTCAGAACTCCTGCCCACAGCTATTGCTAATTCAATCATCTTGAGAACATTATCCAAGAATTCAAGAAGAATCTTAGAAAGAATCCACACTAATTTGAAAACATGCCTGATGTAAATTTCATTAGGGCATTATCGTCAGAGCCTCATTTTAACCCTGTCCAATATGGCTCCTTTTTTGCTCTATTTTATTCAATTTCCCTGAAGCTAGTATGCTGATTCAATTAGCTTTCAAATGAAGTTACAAAGGGGATGGTAAATCCATCTGCTTCCCTGATTCAGTCGGGTGGTTTTAGGGTCCCCCTCCTCAACTATATCTTTAAATGTATAGGTTTGCTTGGAACCTGTGTAATGATACTCTTTTGTTTTCATTATCCAAGGAAACCATCTTATCCTTCAACACGACGTCCAGATTCTCATCTCCCTCTACCTCTCTCCACCTCTGTCTCGCTCGCTCTCTCTCTCTCTCCCTCTCCCTCTCAGCTAACACAGGATGCATTTATCTGTTTTATCTTGGGATGATTGATTCATGAGTCTGCAGCACCGCTAGCTGTAATCGCGGGATCTGCAGGAATTGTCAGAAGTGAAGGCGCAAGAGCTTAAATCAGTGCAACCGAGATTGGGTCCAATGTTGTGCATGTATATCTCGTGTTTTCAGCCATCTCTTGACACAGGACATCCCCTACTCATTCTTATATGCTTAAGTCAGATATCTTGATGTTTTGCACTCATGAGAATACGGACTGCACTTAAGCAGCAGTGCTGCATATGACAAGACTAGATCAATTCTTAATTGTCCAAAATCACACAAAGGTGTTAATTCAGATAAGTGTTGTCTTGTAATTTTGTAATTTCATAGTTGCCTTTTTTATCGCGTGTGAAGCACACAGTGTTTTTTATGCAGTGTGTGTGTGTATGTGTGCACATGTGTGAAAATTTGATATGAATATTTTATATACCATGTGAGAAGCAGGAGAGAGAGGAGAGAGGAGCGAGGTATGATGAGCTCTGTAGTGTAGCAGCTAATGTCATAAAACATTTTATTTTTAACTCACCTATTTTGTAGGACCTTTAAAAAAAGGCCTGTATAATCATTGTTGGAATAGGAGCACCAGACCTTAGATCATTAAAGTGTTTCAGATTTTCACACCTGCTTAATATTCAGAGAGAGGGCTGTTGTTTTTTTTCCTCCAGCATGAATTACAGATTTGACTCCAGACAAGATCACACAGAGAGACAGACTACTTTAGATTTTATCATTGTCCATCACATGTCTACTCACAGCGAACATTAAACAGAGTGTGAAATTCCCCTAGTCCCTTACTAGTGCAGTGTCAAGACCATTTTTTACGCATATGCATCTGAATCCTTCACTTCACTCACACTGACACGGTATGCAACTCCCTGGTTGTACAGATGCTGCTCTCCTTGCTGTAATAGCTTTAAATGATCCAGACCACCATGGTTGATTTCCTGGCTGTTCCTTTTGCCATGGCCAATTCCCTTTCTTGGATCTTGCAACCGCTTAGACATAACTTGACATGCTGAAGTGAGTTTCCATCTGTTTTATGTCTGCGTGCTCTGACTGTCCTACCAGAATAGAATTTCAGGTGTTAATGGTTGTGCTTCAACACACTGGGTTTGACTAATGGCTGCCTTTGTGTTGGTGGAAAAAAACAGGAATTAAATAATACTTCAATGCGTACTTTCTATTTTAAAGCACTTAAGCTGTGGTGTTTAATTATGAATGGGGTAAAAAGCTGACCATGCAGGTGTTTGTGGACACTGTAATAAGCAGGAGAGAGGTCACTTTTCAATCCAGGCTGCATTACAGTACTATATGTAGTTGCACACAGCAGCCTCACCAGTGTACTTTCTATGCTTCCTCTACCAATTCAAGATTAGCATGGGATATGCTTAGGTCAGCATGTTGATCTTCAGCAGGTACAAAGATAACCATGTTTACCACCTTGGTGATGCGTCTTAGAATAATGACCATTAAGTGATCAATTTAGGAGATACTAGTATTTCACTAGGTAAATGAAAATAATGTCATGCTGTTGGAGGTAAATAAGAAGTTAATGGCTCATCAAACTGCAATCATCAATTGCACATTTCCCCATTGTTATACTAAAAAGGAATATCTTATCTTATCTTAGATTCTATACAATGAGTCCACTGAGCACCATAAATACTTACTCTATATTACATGGCCATGACTCTGGAGATGTAGGGATGACTCCACTGTCCCTACAGCCATGCTGCTAGCTTGGCTGAAATAGTATGAACTGTGAGTATACAGTTCTTGAAAGGCATTTCTTCTGGTCTTTGCTGTACCTTTCACAACAGGTATACTGTGAATATGGAAAATGTGAAGACATTTAGAAAGAATTAGCAAGACTTTAAAGGTAAATGCACATTGCTTAATAAAAGTGTGCTGCCATGAAGACTAGAGTGCATAAGAGAGCGGAGTAATGCATGGCAGTGTTCATGCCATGTGAAACTGTTCACATATTTGTGTGCCTGCCATCACTTAGCAATTCACTATCAGTCACTGCACAGTGCTTTTCTCTTGTTTATGTCCTCAGCATTTTGGCTGTAATATGTGCCTCGTCCAGCCAACCAGCTGACTCCTGTAATGCGCTGCCAAAAGTCATCTTTCTGTGTAACAAAGACGTGTATCCTCATGTCGGGACAGCTCATTCCACACAGAGATGTTTCATTCAGCAGAGTGTTTGACTCACATACCACATTTAGCGGTTTCAAAAATGCTGTGAACAAGTCAAATTTCAAACTAAAAGGAAAATGTTTAAGTTGATGCTGGAGGAGGTCAGTGCCACATGACCAGTCTAACACAGTGTGATGCTTCCTCTCCATGATATTAACATCAAGGATAGTGGAACCCCTATACTTTTCTTAATGCTCCCAGGCAACTGACACACACTTTCCTTGCACTGTGGGTGCACTCAGCGGGCATTTAAACCCTCTGACTCCCCGCCAGCCCCTGGAAACAAAAGTATCAGAGAGGAGAGAGAGGAGAGATTCACTGTGTTTGCCACATGAGAACCACAGAGGAATGGAAAAGAAGACACTGTGTTAAAATCAAAGTTGGGACTATGTGCAGCTGCATGGGGTCAGTTAAAACACACAATACCGTAGAGGAGGAGGTAGAAAGACAAGAAGGTTGATTGTGCATGTGTGTACCCCTGAGACAGAGGAAGAAAGACACGGGGGTCTCACACGGGGGGCACCATTCATGTTGTGCCTTTGCACAACTATGGGTAATAATAACATGATGTCTTAGATGGGAACACCATTTATGTTAGAAAACTTAAGGTATCCGTTACACATGGCTCCATTTATGTTGTGACACTGCCTCATACAGGCAACGCCAATTAATGTTATGCTTCATGCCTGGGCACTATAAATGCTTGGCTCTACCTCACATAGAGGGCGCCATTTACAGTGCACTCATGAGTGTTATTGGCTATCAAATTAGTAAAATATTAATATTAAAATATTAATAATTACTATTAAAAAAG
>OMNW01026200.1:29308-47824 GCA_900303245.1 Selene dorsalis
TCAAAATAATATATAAGTCAGAAAAACAAATAAATCAAACATACATTCCTTTACTGTATCACAAGACACAAGACATGTGATGGCCTGTGTGTCCCCTGTCTATAATTCAAAGCAGATCCAAGGATAGACAGTCAATCTGAGGGCGTGTATGCTCTGTATTAGAGGGCAGGCGTGTTTAGCAAGGCTTCTGAAAATGTCAATCAGTTTGTCCCCAGTGGAGCTGAGGGGCTGTTTAGATATATGAATCTTCAAGGTGTTTTCCCCCTTCAGTCAGCTGAAGCAGCCATTAATGCTAGAGGACACATTCGGCTGTTGGACTCCCAGGGGGTGGGGAGGTGGGGGGGTGAGGGGCTCCTGCCACGCCACAATGCACGACTTGGAAGGGATATACTGAGTACGTGCATGTGTGTGTCTGTGTGTGTGAATGTGTGTGTTTGTGTCTGTGTCTGGCTCGGGCACAGTGGTAGAGGCTTGTAAGTATTCTTCTCAGCTCCCCCTTCAGCTCCTGTGTGGCAGCGACTGCAGGCAGTTACATCTAGATTGAGAGAGGGGGCTCTGTCAGAATACAGATCCTCTCAAACCAGGGGCACATGACACACACCACAGTAACCCTCGATAAAATCCATGAAGTGCCATGTTTGCCTTTTCTTTGCACACACACATCTCGAATATCTGGGTACTGCACTTTTAACCGACAAGCAACAACTTGGTTCATTATGCAAACAAAATTAAAATGTTACACATTGCATAATTAGTAATTATACATATCGGCTCAGTTGCATTCCCACATGCTCATGTTATCTGCACCTGGGTCACTGCATTGTCTACTCCTGCACTACAACTCTTTCCTGGGTGTCAATATTTACACAGGTGATGGGGGCAATCAAGCACAAAAGTAATTGATTTGTGTTTAATAGTGGTTCACTCAGGTGACACAGGGTTAATTAGCCATTAGAGCCTTTAGTTCCCTCCGGGTCATGGGGTAACTGACTGTGGAATACAGTCATTGTAAGATTAGCCACTTATAATGACATCTTCTTTTTCCGCAGTCTTGAAAAATATCAGCTGCAAGATTTAATGCACCACAGAAATTAATAAAACACATAACTAGATAATATTCTCCCAGCTTTCTGACTGGAGGTGTGAAGTTGTGTATTAAAGCTTGATTGAGTGTAACTGCCTCCACTAAGCTTTCACGCTGCTCTTGACCTTTCCATGAAGACGTGGCTGATTTTCCTGGTATCACCACAGCAAGCTCAGCCAACAAGAGGGCAGAGAGCAAAAACATGTGAGTGACCCACTCCCCTTGTTTGTGCTGTGTTGTATCTCCAGACACACAAAAGGCCTACCTTAGTAATGCGTACCCGTGACTCAACCAGTCTGAAAAATCAATAGTTGGAAACAGACTTGCAGCCCCTGGGTCAGTCAGAAGACATACACAGAGCAATGTGCCCTGTATGCTTGTGTCTTGACTTATTGGACAATATAATTATACTTGGATGGGATGAAGCAAGACCTACCCTCAACTAACTCTCACATGTATGACTAAAAGGTCAGATGTAAAAACACCTTGGTGTTTGCCAAAGCCAAAGGGTTATTGTATGGGTGCTGATGCTGCTTCTTGAGCTTGGCCTATTTTGTATTTGGCACTATCACAGGTACTCCTGGATTTTGGCAACATAATTCAACTTCAGCCTAACAGTTTAAAGTGAAAAACTACTACATGATTAAGTATTTTAGTACCTGGCCACAAGCACAGAGAGCTTGCAACGAGCAGCTGCAAGAGGCTCATGCTCATCCTGCAAGAACTACTTCACCCGTGCCCTGTATTTTTTTTTCTCATTGCTGAATACAGACATAAATAAAATATAATGTTTCCTTTTTTTAAAGAAATCTAATTGTAGTTTGATACTTAATTCTGTTCCCTAGTCACTATTTACAGCAGCGTGTAAGCTGTAACAACAGGAGATGGCTAAATCAACCACTCAGAGCTCTTATTCGTACTGAAATGACTGAAAATACTTAAGTAAAATTGTGTTTGGAATATGAGGTGTGTGAGGTTGTAACAGCAGTGGTGTAAAACAGTAAGTGTATGAACAGTGTGGCCAAGCACAACAGAAATGGGGTCAGACAGGGCTGAGAGAAAAAAGAATAGGAGTGAAAAATCCACAATATAAAGAAATGTCTACTAACATTTCACCAACCTGATCAGCATCGATAAAGACATATTTTAACCTACTGCACAGATAAATTGTTGAAATTTGTAAATATAATTCGTGAGAATGTGTTTGACCATTTGGAAATATATGTTTATGTTTAAATAACTATTGATAATATATATACATTAGAGGAGATGACTTAGTCTCATACAGCTTTCAGAGTGATGCTCTCTTTTAGACATGTTTCAGATGACTTATTTTGTTGTTATTTCCTCCCGATAAATTATTTAATACACTAAAAGTCTTTAGCCACTGTGTTGTTGTTTAGGACACATTTATCACCTCTTTAACCCCTTTTTTCCTTTTTGTCTTTAATATTATTTGCCCTTTTATTGAGATTCTGCACATAAATCCTGCTCCGGACAGTTTATTTTAGAGACATTGCCTCTGATACTGTATAGTTCCCCAGAAAGTTTAAGGCAGATCCCTGTCATATTTCAATCAGCTGCTACTTTTATGGCCTTCCTGTCCTGCCTTTTATATTGTGCTGTTATGCAGCTTGGTTGTAATATTACAGTTTTGGCAACACTACTGGATGTGACGCATTTCTCTTTCTATAGCGTCAAATGTTTATTGTTGTTATTCAAAAATCAGAAGAATTTTAGGCTTATGCAAAATGACTTTTTTTTTAGCCTTATTATCATGCATGTAACATAGATGACAAAGCGCTGAAATAGGTGTGAAACAGCCTACAGCACTTCACATGGAGTCAAACCTTTTTTATGTTCATGGTGCTGTAAGGTGTTGTTTGTTATTTGTTGATTGGCCACAGGGGTGGTTGTTTCTTTATGCAGGTACTGAAGTTTGTGGTACCACTTTATAATACAACTCCCCTTATAAAGGATTTATGAATGGGTTATTACTACTTTATTGATTAGTTTGTTAATTTTGTAGATCATTTATAAAATGTGATTAGATAAGAAGGACTACAATGACCTGTCACTTGACAAAGAATGAGCCCACATGCATTTGCATCAACATTGTCTAGTTAAAAAGTTTCATGTGATCAGATAAAATAATAAAAACTCATTTGTAAGATCAGTAACTAGTGAGCCTTGCATTGATAAATTCATGTATTATTCATTCAAAGTGTTTAGAACTGTATTAATAACCAATTTATCAACATCAATCAACCTTTACAAAGGGAGTCTTATTGTGAATTGGTACCTTTTTATGGATTTGTGGAACATATAAAATCAGTAGGTGAGGAAACCTTATATATTCAGTGATTTTCCTCTGCTTATAAAATCAGGAGATAAGGAAACCTTAAATATTCAGTGATTTTCCTCTGATTATGAAGTAGTGGCAGAAGAGATGACAGAGCGGCATTGTTTGCTTGTCTGCAGATGCAAACCTTGTCTGACTGCAGCTCTGTGGTACAGTACAGATGAGAGAGACAGGGGAGAGAATGGGCTGCGGGGAGAAAAATGATGAAAAAGAATGCAGGATGAAAAGGTGGCCTCCACTGTTTTGTATCAGACATGTGCACTAAGGACAGTAATGAAAGTATACACCTGTCACATGATTTCAGCCTTTCAGTTCTTAGTCAGACTAAGTTAGAACAGCACTAAGAACAACATGTGACATGAAAGCAGTCACATTAATAGAAACATACACTTGCCAAGAGAAGGGGGTTTGATATCTTGTCACATTTTTGCATATTGATCTGGCCCAATTACATCTTGTATGTCTGACTGACACTGGATAACTAAATGGCTCATAACAGTAGGCGTATACATTACAGGTATAAACCATACATCCTCTATATCATCTGAGCAATACTGTATTGTTGCTCAGATCTATAATCATATGCTTCAGTGGGATTCATCTCATAAGAGTTTTATAATGTTGAAAGTGGCATTAGGCTAAAAAGGAAATGGGAATTCCAATTATAATAGTTCAGCTTTTTACAAGCACCAACATCAAGCTTAAATGGACTAAAGCTATTATATACTTGTGAATAATTACGAACAACCTAAGTGTTGTCCTCTATGGTCACAACCACATTATACAATCACTTGTTTGTGCTTATAGTTAATTTAGTTAATTTAAAAGTTTGGTTTTAGATTTTTATAGAAGAAATGATATACATTTTACATCAAGTATGTGTATCGCTTATATTGATTTTTATCCAAGTTTTGTTTTATTTTTTACCATCTGGTTTGCTATGATGGTCAATGATTTTGCACACTTGCTTCATGTAGGTAAATACTGTATTAATTATGGTGTGCGGTGTAAGTGAGGTGTAAACAAATGCATGTCCCTTAAACTGAATGACTACTTGAACAGTCTGATCTATATTATGCTTAAGATTATGTTTACATTAGACTTGTTAAACCAGTTTCAAAACTAGTTTCAAAAACAAGAATATTCTTGTTTGTATGGAAAATTTTGTCAAAAACATTTTATTAGACTTTTTAATTAGCTTTGAGAAGTTACTTTATCCAAAGGAAGTGGATTGCAAAATTAATTCTGCCTCTTTTTCATGATGTGAAAACAAGCACAATAAATTGTCACCAAGTTGTGGAAAACATTTTGATACAGTTGAACCTCTCTCACCTCTGTGTTCTGCTCCTTCTGAGTCTTTGATTGCGATGAGTAGCATCAGCTAGCTGGGGTTTAGTTCATAACAAAATGTTTCCTTTTGCATCAGTGTATGTGCAGCAAATGAGTCATTGCCACAGTTTGTTTGACCAATTCCTTTTGTCAATTTCTATTATCCTCTTTGTAATCACCACTGTGAGGTTTATGTGAATTGTGTTTTCCAGTTGGCAGTAAACTTACTAACAAATACAGTAACAAACACAGAGGTTAAATTTTCTAATCCTCCTTTGACCTTAGGATAGTGAGTGAATATTTTGTCCAACCACATAAAGTCTAAACAAAACCCCTCCTGTGATTTTTTTCTACATGGTCATTGTTGTAGCATCCATTATGATAAAACCTTCACGATCATGTGTTGACCGACTGAAAGCAGAACCTCAAATAATTCAAAAGGGAATTAGTTGAAGCTTCATACTAAAAATGGTTGACCCCTTCACCCTCCCTTATTTCCAGCACCTGCTTAGATTTAGCCCAATGATTTTCCATCTCACACAACAGTGAATCCCATTACATCCCAATTACACAGGCATAATCATGCCTGTTAAAATTAAATGATCATATCCTTCAATGAAGCAGTCCCTGTAGATACATTTCTTTCTAATATACTCCATTCCACTGTCTATTAAGCACTCACCATTATAATCAACAACAACACACATGTCCCACTATGACAGTCATGTTTGTTTCTATTGGGCAGTTGGTTAATCCTTGAACTGGTGCTTCAAGGTTTCTCTCATGGCTCTTAAATCTCACTGATGTTCTGTAAAAGTGATGTACCTACTGAAATCGCTTGACAACTTCAGTGTGTATCATAAAGGATATAAAGTGACATTTTCAGTACTTTAAGTGTAGGATAAGTGGCGACGTGATAGGTGCATTGATCTAGAACTCAGATTAGTCCCTAACAAAATACGTTACAAGTTTTATGGAGCTGGATAGAAACAAGCCTTTTTGTTCGGTGGAACATTTCTGTGTTCCACCACAGCTGTTCTTTTATTGCCAAATTGCCAAATTCAGGAAAACCAAAGAGAAAATGGAAACAAAACATGACCAGCGAGCGTAGGATGCATGTTAATAGCACTAGCACCTCATGAGGAGGAGAAAACAACTGTATGTCTGTCACTAATTGTGAAGGTGGGACTTCCAGCTGTGCCGCTCTAACAACCCACAATTTTCTTCAGGTGGAAACTGCTGATGTGCTCGCTTGTGTGGTGCACAAAAGGAAAAGTACAAGAGAATAGAATTCAAAGAATGTGCCGTTCTTGGAAGTGTTTGAATTGAAACTGTGATTGGCTGCACTTCACTGCTTGCCCAGGCATGAGGCCTTCAAGGTAACAGGAGTCTGGAGAAATCAGGCTAGAAATGCACCAGGAATGTTTTGCACCTGCTTCCTAGTAAAAAGAAGTTGCATCATGTTGACTACTAAAGCATTGTGTTACTATTTTTCAGACTAAATATTGCTGCAGCAGTACAATTATGTGTTGTAATTAATGGGTTTTCACGATGGTTTGCTTTTGTAGTGAAAACCCAGCGAAGCAGGCGAAAACTTGTCTCAAGGTTCGGTTAAGAAAACGTTCATCACAGTTCATGCATTCTGCTGTTTCTACAGGTATTCCAGGGGAACTTTGACAATGACACACACAGAAAGAACGTGATAGACCCGCCCATCTATGCTCGGCTCATCCGGATCCTTCCCTGGTCATGGTACGGCAGGATCACTTTGCGTGTAGAAATACTCGGATGCACAGAGGAAGAGTGAAGTCCTTTCCTCCATTTTTTTCGCCATCTCCCCCCTGTCCCTTGGCGTACTGGAGTATCTCACCCAGTATTTCAAAAATAAACTGTGCAACCTGTAAAAAGAAATTGATTTCCAATGGATTTTTCAAGAATTAGTGTTTGGTTGTGGTGGGTTGCTGTTTGTTCTTTTGTACAATGATTTCAAACCTGCCCCTGATCCACTTTTGTCATTCAGTTTTCCTCTCTAAAATGTGATCTTTGTCTTTTTATTCTTCAAGATTCACCATCCTGTTTGGAATGAACTTCTGTAATATACATATGTGGGAGGGGTGGGGTCAGGGGGGTGGAGTCAGAAAAGGGGTCTCACTGTGGTTTTAACTTGTTGCCATGGAAGCTATTGTACAGTATCACTTTTTAACAAAGATGTGAAATCTGTCTGCCGTGCTACATCCAACATGATTAACCAACATCATACCATAACTAAACTGTCAAAAATACAATGTAGAGATCACATGTTATCACATTATCGGATATATTTTTACTTGGATTACTTCACATCCTCAAGCCATGCTTTCACTCTAATGGACACTGGCATTACTACATCAATCAAAACACTATTAATGCTCTTGTATTATATGTAAAAGACTAAGAAATTGCATGGTGCGTGAATTATAAATGTATACTATGACAAATCATTTAAAACCTCTAGCCCTGAGAGCAAATGGCTTTGATTTAGGGACCTATTTTTATGTGCATTTTTAAATAGTTATGAAACATTAACACACTGCAAAAGCTTACTGGAGATGACTGATATGTGAGACAACAGACAAGCACTGCAGTTTAAAATGATACTGCAACGCTGACACTGAGGCTTATAGGCTCTCTAGTAAAATGTCTTAATTCTCTCATAAGGAGTTTCCTTTTTTCTTTCTTTTTTTTTTAATCTATTTGATTATTCCTTCACCTTTTCTAAGATATTTGGAATTACTTGTTTGTGCTTGTTCTTTTTTTTGTATTTATTTAGATTCATTTGTCTCAGCTGTCAGTTGCATACAAATGTATGTTTCATGTCTTAGTGTTGTCTTGGAGAACTAAGTTGAACCAATTTAAAAGCTCAGGATAGATGTCATTTATAGTAACCCACAAATGTATAATTTCTGGCCACCTATTTAAAGATTTCTGTGCATTATTTAAAGAAAACGTCAAATGAGTGAGAACAGTTATTTAAATCATGTCCATATATACATAATTCAAATATTGACAGTCTTCTTCTTTTTTTAATCCCAGAAAAATTAAATGAGAAATGAAATAATTTCTTTATTTTCAAAAAAGAGCAAATGTCCAACATTAATAATATATTAATATTATCTCAAAGTTGCAATGACGATGAACCGTGGTAACAGTACAGATCTCTAAAGTGAATATGAATTGTGTCCTCCTTTCAGGGGATTTATTGTGGATTAAAATAATACAGTAATGAACTGTTAAAGAACTTGTGGGTATTTTTGCGTGACATAACAGCAGCTTGCTGCATGTTCAGATGGTTTCAGAAAATATTTACACACATTAAGGGTATTGGGGATAAAGATGCTGTTATGCCAATCATGTCGAAACCTTATGGTACTGCAGTGTACACTGTATGGCTTCTGCTGTTGGCTGCATCCCACAGTAAATGAACAGTGATGCTTGGCTGGTTAAATAAATGGAAGTAAACAAGCTCCTGAGGTACTGCAGCAATGTCAAAACTTACAGCCTATTCTTCACATCTTAAAAATAGACCTGGATTACTCCTGTGGTTTTACTCTTGACTAGGTTCCCCAAAGCACTCGAGTGCTCCAATAAGAGCTGAAAGGAGCTATGTCTACTTTTATGCTGTGTGTTTCACCAACTTGTCACCTTTCAGTCACTTAATTAACCAGTCATTTCACATATTAGGATAATATTGTTTCTGCTCTGAGACTGCAGCACAACCTGAAAGACAAAGTAAGACATTCACAGGAAAACTGTATTTAATGCAATGCACCAACCTTTTCAATGTTGGTTGCCCGACTGGATTGGAAACATAAGTGTGCCACTGTTATTTCCACAACTTTATATTTAAAGACTAAAAATGCATTAGAATCAAACATTGTTGGACTTACTCCTACATCTTACCTGATGAAAAGCACAGCAAGAAAACATCAAGAAATGTGTCAACTCCCAAATATTTTGGAGCTCACTTTGTGTTGTTGTGTTCCAGGGCATCTCAGCTATCCAACCATTAACATGGTCGTTGTTGTAGTTGACAGATCACTGTGTGAGGTCTGAAAAGAAATCAAACGTTTTGATCTAACTGAAAGTGGTTTAGACACCTGTATTCTGCTTTGGTAAATTTTCTGATGGTACACAATGATATAGTAGACAATAATCACTCTGATGTGTCTAAAGATAGATCTTTGGATCGGGTGAATAGATGTTGCCAAACTCAGCCATCAGCTGTACTGTAGATTATCAATAAGTGAAAAAAGTTATGGGTGTAAATCAGTGACAGTCATTGATTCAATTCACGGACCCAGAATAAGCATAAACAGATCATTACCCACATCTTGGCCATCATCTTCTCCGTCTGGTCTTTGCAGTTAGCTTCCTGTGAGCTCTTATCACAGTGAAGGCCGGCTACAAAGCTTTGAGGAAGTTTGCATGATGTATGAGTTTGAACAGTACAGTATAAAAAAGATGTCCACCGGCACATTATGTTCTTGCATATCATAAAAGATGTAATAGCCTTTACTTTGTACTCACCACTGATTGTCTTGTGCATTGTAAAACTTCATCTCATGGGTTAAAAATGGGGCGCAAAGTGGAAACTCATCCTGTCTTTGTATTTCTGCGTCAGCTGTTCATCATTATTTCTTACCTCCTCAGTCTGAGTGTCAATCACTATCTAGAGAAAAAAAAATGTACCTATTATAATGCTGGCTAGGAGAGTGAGAAGCTGTGTACAGTGAAAAAAAGGTGTTGCTTCAAACAAAAGCTCTTTCAGTTTGACAAATAAAAACATATCTGTGAAAATGAAATGATTGTTTTTCTTTACTTAATTCCTTTGGAAACATGTCTTGATACAACAACTCATTATGGTTCTTAATGTAACCTGGATTTTAAAATTGAACTTTAACCTGGAACTCCCAAGACTGACTATAATAGTTGATGCTTATAATTACAGTACAGATTCTGGACGTTGCTGATTCAGCAAACCTTAACCTCAAACTAGATGACATAATTTGAAAGTAAAAAAAATAATAATATAATAATTTAAGTAATAAAAACATCTGCCAACAAACATATAAATACGTTGCTGTTTCTGTTTTAATTTATCCAATAAAGCTCATTTTGCAGGCTTTGGCCCTCCACTCCATCAAGCTTGGCTCTGTCAACATAGATTTACCCCATGAAGTTGCCTGTATTGATTTTCTTTGTACTGCCATTGCCAGTGTCTGTGTCTCCCAGGTGAGTTCTCACAGATGTGGCAGGGGATCAGACTTAGTTGTGCGGCCGACTCACAGAAGCGGCAGATGAAATGTCCAGTAGTGAAACTGTTATCAAAGTGTCAATGCAGCCGGAGGTCATTTCCTCGTAACTCAAGTAAGTGAAGCTACTTCGCAATTACAAGCTGATTAGAAAACAATCAGTTCTGTCTGGTTGTCCTTCCCATTAAAGCATCATTAGTGCATCACAAAAAATCGGTTCAACAGAGATTATTGGTCACACACTGATCTGGTCATTTCAGCTGATAAACAAGTTCCAAGAGTCTTTTTAAACACTTTGTGAACTTTTTTTTTTTTTAATCTCGGCACCATTTCAGTAAGGTGGTAATTTCCTCCAATTGCAATGATGTCAATTATAAAAAACACTATATCATCATTCAAGTTTGTTCTATTTTACTGCAATTAGTGCAGCTGGCTGGACATAACTGATAAGAGATATTGTATTCAAAGTCATTTGAATTTATTACTGTTATCAAAGTGCAGAGGTTTCATTACATTCATTAGAGCCTGAAGAACAGAAGAAAATAACAGGGATATGAAGATATTTGCCAGAGCACAGAATAAATACACACTAAAGAAATATATTACATATACATATATTATATGCATATACACACATAGGACTTTTCTGAGACGTTTCCTTGTGATCTGACTCAGTTCTTTATTTATTTTATTTTTTTTTACAATTGTCGTATCAAAGTCTTTAATTCTTTTGCTCTCTCACCTCCCCACTTTTCTACTCCCAGTCTGTGTGTTTACAATAATGACTAGAATCTACTGCATATAAAAAAAAGCAGCCGCACTGCTTTGCACCTTAATTTCAACATTGGTTCAGCTGTTTGGACTTATTTTTGTTATTTGACCTTTTTATTCCCTTTCCAGTCTCACTTCTTTTATCTTTTCCAATGCAAAGAGCATAATTCTATTACCACAATCAAAAGCCAAGTCATATTTATCCTGGTGACCCACTGATTAAACTGCAAACCAACAAAATAAGTATCAAAGCATCACTACGCTGTGTAAACCAGAGTTGGAAGAAGGCTAAGATACTCATTTACAAAAGACCGTTTGTGAAGAAAGCTTTTTTTTCACCAAGAAAAGACAAATGTGCTGGTATAACAGGGTTCCATTTTTAATTCTTGAAAACTCTTAAAACTAGACTTGGCACTTGTATTACGAGTCCAAGATGGCTGTTTTTTATTTCATTCTATTGATAGATTGATAGAGATCAGTGGTATTAGCTGGAAGCGGTGTTGCAATAAAGCGATGGTACTTCACTTAAAAGATACTTCATGAATACCAAATGAAATTCTGTTAAATATCACACAGTGGCATCATAGAACTCAGTATCAAATATGTACCAGGCCTCATCAGGATCCATTTCAAACACGCTCTTCTCGCTCTGAATTTTCAAGCCTGATGCTTCATAAGCCTGAGAAATATTAAGAGAGGCATATAATGATTCAGACAGGTTATTGTTAAAACACCAGACTAAAAAAAGGGGGAAAAAAGGAACATTCACAGAGAGTCCAATATGATCTGGAGAATCTTTCTGACTGCCTGTCTATAGAATGCACAAAAAGCTATCTGAGGAAACGTCTTTGAGATTAGAGGTCTTGTTCCCATCAGGAGCATGTCCACCCCTATGCCTTAAAATGTTAACTTATGAAGTGAGCAGAAGTGACAGAGCATGGATCACATTCAATGCTCATCTGCTGTTCACGTGTAGCTGACTGACAGGTTTGAAAAAGGAGGCTAAAGAGAAGTGCAACAGGGACATCCTCCCTCACTCCTACACCACAGAGAAAAATAAGGAAATACTAGAAATACTCTAGAACTTCTGACTGTTCTAGAGTATTTCTACAGTATTATTTCCTTATTTTTCTCTCATTTTGTTATTTCAGGCAAGGGGGAAAAAAATCACCAAAGAATCTGAATTTAAGATCTGAATACTGTCAGACGATGTTTGAAGCATCACAGACATTAACATTATTCTGAACAAAATAAAAGAAATGGAAAATGTAACAACTGAGGACGCTCCATCTGTTGATGAAAATTGTGCCATATGGTTGAAAGCTTTGGTGATTCTCATCCTACATTTACCTGCTAAATACACTGCACATATTGTTGTGTTATACATGTCAGTGTTTAGATGCACCATAGTAAATCCACAGCAACAGATGTATTGTCAAGGAGGAATGAGCTAATTCTGATCCATAATGGATAACAATATGCTGATCCTATTATAGGTAGCTACATTCATTTGTAAATCCATCTTTGGATGCTTCTGAGCTTGTGATTATCTGTCCTCCCTTGTCTGGGGGCTGTGCTAACAAAAATACAGTGGGGTGAGATGGAGGTCATTTTACTGATAGAGCTCAGTTGGTGGAGGCAGCTATCTTAACAACATTACAATTGGCATCCCTCCCTCACACCACAGATGCCACACACATAAACTGATTTCCAGCTCTGATATTAGTGTATCGTTCTGCCCAGTCAGTTAGAGGAAGGGAAAATGTACTAATGACAGGAAATCACTAAGTTAAAGATTAACCAAGAGCTCCTTTAGCTCAATTAACTGCACATGTCTGATTCTTGATAAATTCATTTAACAATTATTTTTGGATGCCAACATTTTGCAGCATGGTTGTGCAACTGTCCTACTGTCATACATGGACCTATAGCCCTACGTTTAATAAAAACAATCAACTCATTAGCATTTTGGTTCAGATGCAAACGTTTCCAGAGGATACGTCAAGACATGAGACATGGCCGGGCACCGAGACCTGAGGCGAGAAAGACGCTACCTTTGGGGGCCAGCCACACTGAGAGGCCACAGAGAGCATCGCCACAGAGACCATCCCGACCTGGGCAGTCAGGAGGCTCCACACCAAAGTGCAGAGGCCTCTAGCCACCCAGGCCGGAGCCGTCCACATGACAGCATCGCCATCAGTGGGCCAGAGACAACTCCCCGTCTGGCAGGCCCCCATGAGGAAACACTGGAGCTAAGAACTGAGGGACTGAAACAGTAAAATAAGGTAAGATGTATAAAATAAGCAAAATAAATAATATAAAATAAAATAATCTAACAAAAAAAGAGATAAAAGGCAAATTAAAATTAAAACTTGTAGATGAAATAACATAAGAGAAAGATTAGATCTGATAAAAATGGAAAAATTAGGGTAAGAGCATAAAGCGAATTAAAAAGAATCAACAAAAATCAGTTAAAGCCTGGGATATGTTCTCCCGTTGAGTTCGGTTTGACCTTTCCTGTTTTATTTTGAAAATCCCTTTTTGTGTCTTCTTCTTCTTGCCCTGTTGTTTCTAGCTTTGTCTGTGTGCCTCACACCTGTTTCTTGTTTTTTAATTAACCCCTGTCCTTGTTGTCAGTGTGTTGCCTCCTGTGTTTGCCAGTTTGTCCTGTCAGCTTGTTCATCTCTACCAGTGTATTTCTCCTCCATGTTCCTGCTCCTGTTTCAGTGAGTTTCTGGTTTATTCATCTTTTGTATTACTGTTTGTTTGTTTGTTTTTGGTAATTTCTCATTTGTGTTGCACTCTTGTTTGTGTTTCCTTTGTATGATGTCCTGGACTTGTCCTTGCTAAGTCTTGGAAAGTGCAATAATTGCATCATTTTTACAAGCTCACAATAACTGGCCAAAACTCCAGTTATTATTTCACGCAGCAAATGAGCATGAACAAGCTCAGGCCCTCCAGAAAACAAAGTGTTAGTGCTGCTAATTCAGAGGGTGTATTCGGGTGCATGCAATCAATCCTGACGTATGAACAGCTGTGTTTAATTATACTCATGCTATTTCAACAGCAGAGTTGCAGAAGTATCAACGGAAGCATCAGCTCCCCTCATATGAAGACCAGAGAGCCTCCCTGCATGAGTCATTGAGCAAGGCCACTGAACAGGTCTGTCTTACTTTCACTAAACTTTTTGTCTGTATTTAGCACTGCAGCTCTGTGCCTTGACACCAATCCACAATGTACCATTGTACTAAAAGCCTAAAAATCCAGTGAATCTCCAGCCACTGTGTGTTGTTTTCTGTCTGCAGTTATGAAAGTTGACTTCATTTCTTGCTTTGTTTTCCATTAACTGCACAATCGGCAGACTTTCTGTCAAGCCAAGGAGGAAAGACTGGGGTCCTTATATCAAAGAAATTGACATCCACTCAACTGTTGCGTCCAAACAAACACTCCATTTTGAGTGCCATGCTGTTATGGTAAATGATCTGCTAAAAGTCTTTGGTTGTCAGGTATTGTCCACTGGGACAATTAAATGATTTTGTGGATGAGCTAGACACACTGACTTCTATTTCTGAACAGAGTTGTCCGCTCATCTAAAGTGATATGAACATGTACATGGACAATCCAAGCTCTTCAGATTTTATCTTGTCTGGACTAATACAATGCCCCTCTAGCAGGCTTCCCGTCATGCACAGTGAATTCCTTGTAACGTCTGGGTCAACACCCATCTGAAGTCAATCACACAGCCTATTTTGCTCCTCAGCCACTGCATACCTCCCAAAGACTGTTGTCTGGCAGGTCTGCACACAAAGCCATAATAGTATAAACTGTTCCCATCTGTGGTTACTTGATGGAGAAACAAGCTACCAACTCTGTCTCCAAGAATCTCTTGAAGACTTCTCTTTTTTGAGAGCACCTCAACACCTTTAACCCCCTAACATGCCTAACAAGTACTTGCTATGCACTGTTAATGCACTTTATGAATTGATCACTTTGCACATATTGAAGAGATGTAGTATTCAGTACTGCCGCTAAGGTTTCATACTGCACTGACCTAATGTGTGTTGTCCCACATCTGTTGGGATAAAGGTATTTGCTAATTGTGTAAATATAAATCCACCATAAAAAGCTGATTTATTAGAGAGTGGTGTAGACAGAGCAGCAATATAAGAGCCATCTTTTTTGTTGGTCTGGTCAGCAGGACAGGAGCACACATCCATGCAATGCAGGTTTTTCTGGAGGTTATTTGCTCAACTGCAACTGATTATTTCTGAGGAAAATATGTTTGTGTGGACGTCCTCCTGTGAAAAGTTGTAAAACTAAATGTGATTTATTTGATTTGCTACAGCAGACAAAATAATGATGTCTGCTCCATGGAACAAACATGCACAAAATCTATTCAAAAAATCCTTATGGGTCTCACTTCTTACCTTTTATAAATGAAAAAAGAAGTTATGATGACACACATCATACCTCATCCAAAGCTGCAATGCATCTGGAAGGATACAGCACCAGCCAATGTTTGAGCTATAAATAGTGCCACTTATCATATGGACTAAATTTGTCTACATGACGTTAGGTACAATGAGTATTGAGGGCAAATGAGTTTCAAGTGCCCAGTAATATTTCTCTTGTTATCTTGTTTGTGTAGTCTTTGGGGAGTTTTTGGCAGAATCAGGCCAGTCTTCTGTGAACTCTTCACTTCTCTAATGAAATTGATGCTAATGTTATTTTGGGTTCAATTTTGGTAACTGCAGAACATTGAAGTGGGACAGAAATTGCCACTTACAAAAAACAGCAAACTAACAAATCATTTCTCATTGAGGTCAGTTTGTATGCCTTCTCGCATGTTTATGGCAGAAGAAGTATGGCAATGAGTCTCGGTGAGGTAATGAAACAACTCCGGCTTCTGTGAGAACAGAAAACATGAAAACCAACTACAGGCAAAACAGGTATCACAAGGTCATGTTGGAGGCATTTTATATAGGATCTGTACTCAGGAGAGTCAGGGGAGTTTACACATTTTATATAACCTTTTTGTAGAGGGTGCATGTCTGAAAGCCAATTTATACTACATTCTTTCCCTGCTATCCCCTAGACAAGTCATTATTTCACCATGTGACCTGTGTATCTGCTCACAGCAAATGTGTTCTGAAAGGGCACAGACTGTCTTTCCAAGCTGTTAGGCGTTGGTCATTATTGTTTTGTCTTAAGTTTAACAAATTTGATGTAATGACTTTAAAGTCCAGTCACTTTTCTGCTGTTTTGCTAACTCTCCTCATGGCCATGTGCATTCGTTTTCAATGAAGCTGGTGAGAAAGCAATCCATGGAGCATTGGATGACATAATTTATCATATATGATGTTACGATGTGTATATTTGCGTAGTCTTGTCCATCATAAACAAGAGATTACGGGTTACGGGGCACATTCCGTTGTGGTGCCACCAAGACGCGAGCTGGACACTGGGGCGGCGGCGCTGATCTTGCAAGGTTGGTTTTCAGCCAAAAAATGCTAGGTGGAAGACAGAGCCTCCATTCTCCCTCATTTCAAGTTACAAGTCATTTATCTAACCATCAAAATGACTCTGAAGCTGTTTAATTAAGGTAGAAATGTAGCATAGTTAAGCTAGAAAATCCTGCATAGGTCCTCTTTAAATTTGAAAATGCATAAATGCTTTGTAAAATGTTCATTTCATTTTTGCAGGCTCATGCACATAAATGCAGTTCATTTCTAGATGACCTGGCTAATAAAAGTTACAGCAGCAGTAACTGTGGATCATGTGACTATGTGATATAAAAGAGGTGCTTGTAGTGATAAACCAACAGCTCCCCTCAGCTCTGCAGAGCCCTTACAGCTCAGTGTCTTGCCTCTACATCCTGCACTTTTGTTGGTCTGATTCAGTCTTACCGCTCTCATTAGCAAAGTTTCCCGCTGCAAGACACAGACATTTATCAGATAAATAGTTGGCGACTAGCTGGTGAACACAGCACACAACACAACACAATATTTTGCAGCTAAGCAGCCAGATATACCCTCTTGGATTTGTTGGAGACAACAGCAGAGATAAACACTGAATGAATACTGGATTTCTGACTACAAATAAATGTCACTGTTCTGCTGTGCCATCTGGAAGTTTAAAATAGGCAAATATTAGCTTTCTCAGAGATATTCAACTTTGTGAAAATATGCCAGTGTTGTGTTATGACTTCTCCTGCTGCCACCAAATCACAAAAAGGCACATACTCTGCATAGTATTTTCCCCCATGGTCCCCCTCCCCCTTACTGTGGTAGTAACATTTTCAGCATCTTGCAGTTCACTGGCAACAGTTGGGAGAAGAATAATGACCTGAAATCACCTATCAAGCCTTTAATTTGACCTGTTACAGTAACTTGACCAAACAGTTTCCTTATCAATAGGAATCATACTTGATGATGTGGTTTTGGTTTCAACACAAAATAAGATAACTGAGACCTCTGGAGATGAGGTCCTTGTCCCTCAGTGATGATATGACTCGATGATGGGGGAGTAAAGAACTTTGCAGCAGAGCCTATGAAAGATACATGAGCTGAGCTCCAGTGAGCCTCCATTCCATGTCTAGAGGAGTGTGAGGGTCTAAGGCCTGTGAGAGTAAACTCTTTTGCGACTTGCTCAAGGCTGAAGCAGAAATATGCTGAAGACTTCTCAGTAACGCGAGTAATGCTTGCAGCTTTGAGAACACACTGAGAGCTTCAGAGTTGAGGCAGGCACGTCTTTAGGTCAGTATTTCACACTGCCAACCAGCTTGCTTTTCACTTTTCCATGGTCAAAACAAATTTTAGTTTTAATCGATAAAAATATCCATTTCAGAGAACTGGTTCTGGTTTTTATATATAGGCCAGCTGCATCAGAAGGAAGGCTGAGGATGTGGTGAGAAAACAGCTTGAAATAAAAACCTGGCAAGTCTAATTAAATATGATCTTGCACCTTTCACCTTAATCAGATTTCTGTTGCTTTGAGGAGGGAAGTACTGTCAAGCCCACAAACACCGATCCAGTGACTATTGATTCCAGTTTTGGACTTTTGAATGACCGCGACTAGTTTTGGAATAAATTCTAGCGACTCGTATCTTCTGTTGATCCTGTAGGCTTGTGAAACACAGCCAACATGTTTAACTTATTTCTTTGTCTGGCAGCTTAAATATGCATGCTTTCTGTAGACCCTCTGTGGACCCAATTAGAATCAAATAATACAAATAAAATCCCTCAAGGAAGCAATAGCGTGGTTTGGATATTTGTATCTGCAGTGGTATGGAGTTCTTTGTAGCCTGAAGCATTTTAACTCCATATATTCTGTAACAATAGTTTGGCCTTGCATCATTTTGATTTGGGTTTGTCCTCTGTTGGTGGTGGGCGGTCGGGAGGGCTGAGACACAAGAGTACCAACAACATGAGATGTATTCAGCCCTTATCTAATAAGTTGGATTTTATATGACAACTGCTGTCCATTTGATAACCTACCTCCTTTATTTCCTTATGAATACCTTCAAAACAGTGCTGAAAAGGTTGACCATCGAAACCTTCTATGTCAACTCATTTTGGGTGCAGTGGTGTGTTCAGGGAGTGGCCATGGGTGGCATGGGCCACCTCTGAAATCTGATTGGCCAACCCAAAGAAGAACAACTTGTGATTGCCAGGGGCAAC
>OMNW01026200.1:47844-77792 GCA_900303245.1 Selene dorsalis
GGGGCAACTGACACAGCATTTAATCTCAAAGTGTCAGCGTTACCTGTCGTATGCGGAAGATACGAGTACATTTTTTGGTAACTACACTTACTATGCCTATGGTTAAAAGCTGTAATGGAAATGAGCTAAAAAAAAAAAAAGAAAGAAAGAAAAAGTTTCCCCAGTCTTATTTTATTATACAGACACAAGTCTGCCATCATCTCATTAACACTGTATGGACTCTTGAGAATCTGACGATTACAGCAGTTTTTTACAAATGGTTATTTGCTACAGTTATTCAAAAATAAGTGGTATTTACAGCCAGCTGTATCTGGGGTCCAGAGAGTTAAGACCTTAGTAACCTACATTTCATTTTCATGCGTGTATGCACAATTACTTTTTGTACAATACATAGTGACGTCATTAGTGGAACAAGTCAGAGCCAGGCTGGGGACGTGTGTGTTGTAAAACGATGTAATGTCAAGCGAACTGGACCTGAACCTGCGCGTCCGGTCAGATTGTTGTCACAGTAACGGGCCCCTCTGGCCTGGGGCCGGAGGAGCACCGCCCTCCCAGCCCCGCCTGAAGCTTTGCACCTGAGTGACATGCTTTATGGGACTATTACAGTAAGAAAAGAAGTCAGAAGAATATAGAAGATTTTTCCAAAGTAAGAAATCTAAAGTAGCAGAGCAAGAGCAGGGCCAGAGCAGTCATTCTGAGGGTGAGAGCCAGCTTGTTATCAAAGCTGTACAGCAGGAGCCTTCAGCTTCAGCTGTACACATGGGTAGGTAACATCCTTGAGATTTTTCTCATGTTTGATGCTTAAATTTAGGCATGAAATTATTTGCAAAACAAGTGATTACTGTGGTAATTTAGAAACTTGTTTATTTTGTGTGTTAAGATGCAGTAGACTTCAATTCATTTGGGTTATCTGGTTTGGCAAACATACCATCTTATACCATACTTAGGAAAAGGCTGATTTTATTATCATTCTAACCACAGCTTGTATTATTATAGTCACACATGGATGGTGAATATGAGAGACCATCAACATCAGATGCACAGCGCTCATGCTCGCACTTCATGCCACCCCACCATAAGTCAGTGCCCCACTTGGGCCACCCCTATCAAATGTCTGGACACGCCCCTGTTTGGGTGACACTGTATTCCTTTTTTTATAAATTTTGCCTGGATTTTTGCTTTTGTATAGACAAATGTCACCATACATACTATGCAGGTATGTTTACCGTTTCATAAAAATGCACTGAGAATAATTTGACAATCAACGTTATGTTTCTATTTCAAATATTTAACCTTTTATAGTTAATACTTGATATCTGCCTGATTTATTTTTATATTGTTCAGCAGGCAGCAGGATTCACACAGTTCAGAATTCACTCACTGAGTGTTCACTGGCTTGAATGTTCTCACCATCATTTATTTTCTTGTCGACACTCTGCCAATGGACTGCAATTCAGCCAGCTGTAATTAAGGCGTTTTAATGGGATGATTTCCACAGAAAACATTTTGCAGTGCCTAGTGATCCTTTTACCAGGCCCTTGGAATGATTCAAAAGCCTGCTTATGTACACACACATTTGTGTTTGTGTGCAGTGGTCAGAGCCAGCGTATTAAGTGTTACAATAGCTGTGCAGCCTCACAACCTTCTAGAGCTGCAGGAGGTGGGTGCATGGTCAGAATTAACTGAGAAAACATGTTCTTGTAAATGTGCCATGTTGAGCCTGTCCTCTAACATCAGAGTTGATTGCATGCCCTTTGGTGCACTGTTTGAAGGGTGGCATTGTTATCTAGAGGGTAAAGATGTTATCTCATTCAGGATCAGAACCTCAAGGACATTTTAACTAGACAGTGATTGAATTCCTGGTTTTCTGTGATGGATCATGCAGTGACTTCTTTACTACTAACAGAGCTGTACGACTGCAGTAAATCACTTAATGTATACAACCTAATTCAATACGATACTCTGTAACAAATTGTCAAAGCAAAAAAGCCATATGTGATTTTACAAGCAGATCTCCAGAAATAAGTTTACTACATGGACTTCACCATTGAACAATGAAAAACTGTGGTAAGGTAATTTTTTGAAGTGTGCTCCCTGACATACCTGAAAAGTCAAATTGTGCCATTAAAGGAGAAATATTATGCCCCTTTTCCACAAATTAAAATAGTTCCCAGGTGTCTGACATGTTTCGGTCAAAATACCCCATGGATCAAACATCACAACACTCTTTACATCCACTCAAAACAGCCTTGTTCAGAATGGCTGGTTTCACTTTCAGTACAGGTACTCGCAGGTAGGGGTGGTATTATGCAACTTCGAAAACTAATGACATCATTGTCAGAAAACTGAGGGAACGGCTTGTAAAACCACATGGATTTCAATCTAGGGAGCCTGCAGATTACAGATTATTTTGTCAATTCTCACATTTTTGGGGGCCAGGAGGCAAGCCCAACACCCAGATATATGGTAAAGGGTGTTCTGAACAGGGCTGTTTTGAGCGGATTAAAAGAGTGCTGTGATGTTTGATCCTTGGGGTATTTTGACCGAAGCATATCAGAGACATGTCTTTAATTTATTTAAAAGGGGCATTATATGTCTCCTTTAATAATCTCAGTTGCACATAATTTTGTAATGATGTGTCCCTTGTGATTCCCTCAGTTATTACTGCATCATATTTTTAAAAACAAAAATGCCACAGATGTATGCCTTTTTCTCCTGTTGAAGTATATCTAACAGTGAATTTTACCTTTTGTTTATTTCATACATTATGTCCAAAGGAAAAAAAAAAAAGTCAAATGCAAAACTAAGTCAGCACTATCTGCATATTAATGTTTTCCCAACAGTTTCTTGTGGAAAAAAAAAATACACACATATCCTCCCAGGGAGTCATGAGTAAACAAACATTTAAATCCTTGCAGAAATATGAAATCCTTCCTATTTGCATAAGCTTTTTTTTATTTACATTTTGAGATGGCAGAGATCATACCAAATTGGCATGAAAGCCCAATAAGCCATTTGGGTGCAGCGTTATACTTCAGAGAGCCTTTCAAACCAGCCGCCCTCTCATCTCTGCCAATGAATGCTGCATGTTATTAAAACCTAATGCCAAAACACAGGAAGCGACTCAGTAGTTTTATCAAGAGTGAAAATTTGTGACTTGAAATTCACATCAGGGTTGAAAAAAAATACATGAGAGGGAAATGAAAAGGAATAACCACTGATCTCATCTCTGCAGTTATACATGTTTCATTGCATGCAATATGCTCAGTACTGAAATTGAGTTCAGAGAAATTAAATGGAGTGACATTACAGATGTAGGGAATATTATCCCCGTCCTGTAAAAGAAATGTAAAGCTGATTGCAGGTTAATGGCAGTAAGCAGGAGGTAAATGATAACATTCACAGGGGATAGCAAATATGACTGATAACATCAAAGAAAGCTTTTGTTTTAAACATCGTCAGAGGGCCACAAGCCACATGTGTATGAGTATACAGGGGGATAAATATAGATTCAGTCTATTGTGATCTTTTAGTTTGAAGAATTTGACTTTTTGACTTTTTCACAATTTTCTGTCTGACTGTTGTTTGAAGTTCATAAAGGGAGAACAAAGTTTAGGACCTGAGAGTGAAGCAGAATGAGGAGCAGTGAAGTCTGACCTGAGCCAAACCTTAACTAACCCTAAAAGCTTGTGTGGCAGGATGTGACTGGGAAGAGGAAATAGCTTTAATGTCTGCAATCTCAGTTTGTTCAATCGGCAATCAGACCACAGTAACACACTAATGAGCGGTTTCAGCATAGGATTCAGCTGCTGCTGATGCAGATGTGATATGACAGTTGAATCAGCTAAGGGAGGAACATTCGCAGGGCCTGCGTGGTGCTCTGAGGGAGCGCACTGCAGAGTCACTCTGATTTCAAGAGTTATTTGAGAAAAAGCAAATATTGTATTTTGACAGGTATGATACCAGAATCAGATGGAAGTTGCAGTCAAACTCCCTGGGAGAAGTGACAATAATATAAATCACTGATATTTCAAACACACTGACGTTAGAGACCCAATCTTATAATATCCTCAGTCTTTCTGCCAACACCTGATACTCTATGGCTTATCAGAAACTATACCCTTTTTTTTTTTTTTTTGTCATTTGAGTAACGTATTGTGACGTCACTGGTTTGTTAGTTGTCATTATGAAGAGTTAAACTTTGTCTTTGTTCCTTTTTCAATGTGTCACAAGCATGCAATACAAAATGAATGCCCCTGGACCTCTGACAAAAATGTGGCTTTGAGTCGAATATAGTCATCGTGGGTGTGATTGTATGTGTATGTGTATGTCAGAGTGTATGGGGGAAATGGACTCTCTCTTGAATAAGCATGAGAAAAAGAAAAACACTGATATGAACAGCACAACACTTGTCTCTTTCCTCCACACAGAAAATAGACTACATAGTGCTTTAATAAAGCAGCCTGTTGGGGCAGAACGAGCGAGTCTCCATTGTCTGGGCTTGAAAACAGAATATGGTAGCTGCCTGAGCAATGAATCCGGTCTGATGGCTGCCACACAGCCCAATAACACAGACAGTTAAAACCGGCTATTGCTCTCCAAATGGCGGCATCTGTCCCCAGCAGCTGTCCTTGTTCTCATCTGCTCAGGTCATGAAGCCTACAATGAACTCCTTTGGCAGGTCAGGAGTTCAAACATCACCATCACCACCATCATTATCATCATAATAATAATAACAATAAACTTTATTTACACAGCACCTTTTGTAAAAGTTACAAAGTGCTTAACAAGTAAAGAGAAGCAAACATAGACAACAGGGATCATAAAACAGGAGAAGAAACACATCGTAAAAAACATATCAACCAGGGTCTTTTGATAAAAGAATGTTTTAAGAAGCGTTTTAAAAGATGCTAAGTAATTTTCCTGCCTTATTTCAACAGGTAGGTGCAGAAGTGGAAAGTAACAAATTACATTTACTCACATTACTGTAACTGAGTAGGTTTTTCTTGTATACTTGTACTTTTAAAAGTAATTTTAAAAATATGTAATTTTACTTTTACTTCAGTATGTTTTTTATTTATTTATTTTATTTTTGGAGGCATTGTATACTACATTTTAAATCAGGGAAGATTCCTGGGATTTGGGAGCGAATACTGTCTATATTCTCAGATTTCTAAGTCCAGTTGTTTTTGGTGCAAAATCTGTATATGATGGATAGTCTCTGCAAAGTAATCTGATCTCACTTTTTTTTTTTTTTTTTACTGTACATGAGTCATAGCCTAAATCCAAATATACTATCATTCATGTTAAAAGTTTATGTTGTATTTGGAATGAAAAGACACAAACTCATGTGTGAAATACAGGTATTCCACAAATCTTTCCACCACTTTGACATCTAAACCCTTATACACATGGCACACCCTGTGGAAATGAACTCTAATGTGTAGTGCAGTGGTGTGTCCAGGGCTGGCTCGGTACAACATTAACTGTAGGGCAAAAACGTCAGTAAACTCCAATGTTTCAAGGGCAGTGTCATGGCTACAGGTGCCCATGGCTTAACTTTCAAGAGTGCAGCATACTCTCGTTGACTGATTTTTATTATTTTTTTTTGCACAAGGCTGACAGAACCTGTCATGATGTGGGGTTTAAAAAATCAGAATAAAACACAGATGCAAGTCCTCAGACAATAAATTCAACAAATGTAATGCTGTGCAGTGTTAATTTTTACATTGCACAAGCACCATTTATGCTTTATATCATGTTCGGTTCTATAATGTCATGTAATTTTACATAGAATATTCCTTCACTGCACAATATGCAATGATTTCAATATTTAATTTTATATGTATGAAATCACTGAGAGAAAATAACAGGAAATGTCTCCAGTTCCATTTATGACAGTGAAATGAGAACATCTGACTGAAAATTAACATGCTGCCCCGACCCACTTAATATGTATCTGATAGCAGATATATTAGTATGTGCATAGCCACATGTTTGTGTTCACAAGCACAGTGTCACGCCCATGTTCATGTTTGAACATGCCTGTGATGTGAAGTGAAAAGATTATGAATCATTAAAGGGACTGATCATGAAACCTAATTTATTTTTTTAATGAGATATTTGCACGAGGCAACTATTCCTGCAAACCAGTCCCTGTATTACACAGATGAAATGTAATTGGCTAATTGTCAAAATGCTGCACAGTCTGTTGCAGCCACATATATCCCATTATTGAGATAGCTGATGGGGAAGTGTAGCAGCATGCGGTGCTGTCCATGAACACACAACCTCTATCTTCCTCGCAGGCCTGCATTAAGAGCTGTCTGTGAGGTCTGATAAGAGACCACAAATTAATGACATTTTAATTACGGAGCCATTTGGATTCTCTGTCTTTGTTTTATAACAAGGACAGTAAAATAACCTTTAGGATGCTCACAGTGGCTCACCCTATCTTTACAGCCCCTCTGTCCAATAAAATACAACAATTTGTTGCAGTGTTAACATATCATGTCAATGTCAAAAAAAACAAACAAACAAAAAAATCAAGTGTGACACCATGATAATTATTTCTCATCCAATCAATATCCTTTTTTTGCATGTGACAACTTCATTGTCAGCTCTCCATAATCTTCATTATCTCCCTTTCATTTGTTTTGCTCCTTGTATGTCCTACTTCAGTATTCTTTCACTTATTTTCACACCTCGATACGACTTCACATCAACACACTGTCTGGCTTCTCCTGGCAAAATCTCTCATTTTCAGCTAACAAGTCTGCAGTTCATAGTGACAACACAAATATCAACAGCATTGATTAAAATATACATTACAGTAAGTGTCATTTTAGAGAGTGTTTTCTCTCTTTTCCAAGATGGATGTGATGATTCTGTCTGAGGCCATTACCTCTGTGTAGAAGCAAAATGTTCAAAATAATCCAATTTGGCTCATTCTTTTAATTACGTAACACTAGTGTCTTTATGAAGTAGCCCTACAACATCGTGATGAATGATTCTAAATGCTCTTTTCAGTGCCAGCCTCTCCTCTGCCATTTGCAATAACCGTGCCAACACAAAATGGACTCTTTGGCCAGTGTATGAGATGTAAAGTGGTTTCCTTGTTCTTTTTCATCCTCTCCCTTTTTTTTTTTTTTTCTTTGTAGCACCAACATTCTAAAGAGCAGAGTGTCTTTTGTAGCTTAAAAAAAGCCAAACTAGGTAATTTACAGTGCTCAGACACCTGTTATTTACAGTACTCAGAGACACTTGTTATTTACAGTACTCAGAGACACTTGTTAATACTAATATTTTATGTGGACTCGTTCCTGGGTATATTACTTATGAATTATACTCAATCGCAGTAAGTTAATATTTACATGATTGTATTAGTTTTGTAGCTTTGTTTTCTACTGCCTGCATTTGGTGCAAATGCAGTTAAACCATTAAGAAATCCAGTTATAGTGTTGACATGGTTGAGCACGAGAAACTTTTTGGCTCTCAGCAAGGCTACAACCATGCCTGTGGCTTGTTGAGGCGGTGTAGAGGCACAACAGTGTTCTGAGGTAAATCAGTATGCTCACAGTGACAACGCTAATATGTTGTTGCTGCTGTTTTTACATGTTCACGATGTTAATTTAACACGTTTGCATTTGCACAACATTTGCCAGAAGGCACTTCGCATCAAAATATAACTAAGGCTGATGGGAACATCATTTTGTTTTTCAGGTATTAGTCATAAAATAAGTGTTGGGCAGACTGAAATTTGGGCCAGATGGTGGGAATATATGAGAAGTGGTAAAAGTTGATCCTAAGGAGGGCATGAATGCATCTACCGTATTTCATTTATTTTAAAATGATTGATATCAATAAATAAATAAAGACAAAAGACAACAAAAAGTTGATGAGTGAGTGAGTGAGTGAGTGTTCATTTTACGGGAATTATGAATGTCCGTACAATGTTTAATTCACCAGGCACACACTAAGATATTTCTCAAGGCGACTAAAAAATATGCGCTGCTGATGGCTCTACAAGAGAGGTCTGCTAAAGGTTTAACTGAACATCTGTGCAATATGAATGTATGTCCCCAATGTCATCATTGAGCCAGTAATTCCTGAGGTATTTTAATCCTAAATGTGGCCATCCATTTCCCTCCAATCATATAATCTGGTTTTAATATAAGCAAAGGCCCTTTTGTACACATTAATCAATTCACTGAATCTGTCAACTTGGACAAGAACTTGCAACATGTAGGATTTTTCTATAATTTCCATGCTGTGACGTTTACATTTTCCGCATTAATAAAAGGCACCAGATGGGTTACAATATCACCTATTTTCCGTGTGTCATCAGAAACATTTCACCACTAACACATCCAGCTCATCTCCTCTACACCTTCATGGAAGTGAAGACAATGCTCAGAGGTGTTGAGACACATATCTGGTGATTTTCCTGCTTGCAGCTCCAGAGGCCAATGCTTGCAGCATAGCAGACGTTTCATTAGAACATGCAAAAGAAGATGAGGGAAAAACACATTTGCATAAAACTAACGTTTGTGAAATAGCAATCAGATGGTGCAGGGCCATGCTGAAAGTGTCATCCTCCCGAAACAAGGCCAGGACTAGCTTTAATTGAAAAGAGAATGGGGGATAAAACTTTACACAGATAAAGCGCTTGCATCTTTTTTTTTTTCACTGTGCTCTTGTATTGTCTTCCGTTCCTGCTGTTTTTGTCTCCGCTCACTTCTTCATTACTTATTTAACTCTTGTTTTTGGCATAGGCTTGGTGCCCACCAGGGGATTTCAACCAGAGTCCAGAGACATTATAACAGATTTAACTGATTTTAAATAGATCATACACACCAGACTATTCATTCAAGACACAGAAGCACACATATTACAAATTTCATCATTTTCATATTTTTTCTGACTTTAATCTGCCATGGAGAAGCCATTCAAAACTAATATTACTGTGCTCTGGGTGAAGGTTAATGTCAGTTGCGAGGTAGAAAATCATCATGTTCAGTGATGTTTCTTGCTCAGCCTGCTCTCATCGGATATTGCGGATTTATTCTCAATATTCCGTCGCTTGCTCAGTACAGGATTGGGAAATCAGACCGTACTCTGTTCCACTTGGGAACAAAAAGATTATGTTTGTGAACTCCATTTGGGCAGAGAGACCCAGATGGAGAGACCTTGAGTTGGGAACAACACTGACCCCTCGTGACAGTTGCATACAAAAAATCTGTCCAGTTATCCTCGGGTATGGGACAAGCTGGATCCTGTTCTGGGATTACTATGTTATGAAAGGAGTATGTGTTGATCTGATGCCAAGAAAGATTTCAACCAAATGCTACAGGCTAGCTTCAAGATGTGAATCATCAGGTAGAAAATTGGTTCTCAGTGCTAGAGAAGCACAGTATGTAAGAGTTTTAATGTCGCCTTAGAAGTATATCATGCATTAATTAGTTTTATCTGGATACTTGTGGAGGATGCCAGATGGAAATTCAGTATCACTGTGCCAGGGGAAACCCAGATGATGCTTATAGGAAAATAAATGAGGAACCTGTTCTGCACACCTTTAGGTTATTCAGGTATGTGTTTAAGACTAAGTGGACATCTTTTTATGAGTGTGTGTGTGTGTCTGTGAGTGTGTGGTTGGGGGGTGGGGAGGGTCAGAATACATGTATGCCTGTGTGTATTTGAGGAGCACAATGAGGAAGCTATTACAATTCTCACGTGATCAAAGAACCTTTTGAGTTGCAGAATCAGTGTCGCTGAATCCCTGATGCCACAGAGGGCACATATCATTCATCAGGCTAAATGAGAATAGGGCTAACGAGCTAGCCGTGGTCTGCTGTGGTATCGCATTGGTCCACATGGTCCTGTAATGCTGTAATGAGGAGAAATGGCCAGGGCGTGAAGAGAAGCCAAGTGGCGGGGTGAAGGCCACTAATTCCCCTCGTCTGGAACCAGAGATAAGAGACAGATTAAGATTAACAATGTCCAGCCTGTTGAAAGACTAATTATGTGGCACTCTGTGCAGTTCCTAACTTCAGTAGGTAGCACCTCAAAAAGGCAGCCAGCAGTATGCCCACTTGTGTGTAAGTGTGTATGTGTGTTACTTTACCTCCTCCCCTCTGACGTCTCTTTATTCCTCTGTTCGGAGTCTTCTGAGTCTCAGCTAAGCCTCTTTCTTCATAGGTTTCACATGTCAGCTATTTCCTCCCTGCCTGGCTTCACACAGTAACTCAACTCCTCTCATCCTCTATTAGAGACACTATATTACTTTTTAGCTGACAGCCCAGTGTCATTATCAGTTCATATCTATCCAGATCCAAGGAAGTCTGGATTTAGTTAAAGTTATAATATGTAACTTTTAAGCATTTTAAACTGGCTAGACCTAAGTTATTATTTGAGTTGTGTACTTTCATTATCCCAAATGCTTCCAGCAATTCTCAAGCTGGGAGAAATCTCTGATTTTAATCATGGTAACTGTATGTTTTATGTGTTCACCTGTCAATGACATCATATCCTCTACGCACATGTGTGGCATTATGATTGTCTGCCAGAAGCAGTCCAAATTTACTGCTAATCCATTTTTAAGCCACGAAAGATATCAATATGAGTGGCTTTAAAGATATCATCAGGCTTAAAAGTTTAAGAGCTGAAGAGTTGTAAGAGTGAAATAGTGGGACCTATTTAGAAGTTCTAAAAGCCGTGTTACATAAGAGAACGACTGACCAAATCACCTTCATTTCCATAAAATTAACTTGACTCCAAGGAGTATGTACAAACTCCTGCCACCAATTAATCTGCATCATTAATCTTCTGCAGCTAATTAGAGACATCATCAACAGCTGTACCAACTGAGGATAGCTAACGCTCTCTACCTGCAGTATCAATCACTTAAACAAAAGAGGACAAACATGAACCTGCAAAGAGTTCTCTGTGGGATTCTTAGAGACGTAAGCAGCTGACTGCTGGGTATACCGTGCTGCTGCTGACATCAGGTTTGTAATTTTTGATCACTGAAGCGATTTTACTGTAGCTGTTGTTGCCTGGCCCAGAACAAAACAACAGATGGAGAGGCACGAGACTTTCCTTTTAAAGCTGTTCTCTGCCTTTGGGCAGTAAAGTGCAGCCTCAGACTGTCCATTGAGCCTGAGGGAGATGAAGCACGAAGCTGGCTGTGGTGGGTCTGTGATGAGGGCTATGAGCAAAAGCTCACACAAATATGTGTTCTATATAAACACGTGGTATGGTGTATATGTTCTAATATACTCTTTTATGATAATGCATTTGAAACGCAACTGACTGTACTCTTGACTGCTTGTCTAGGTCTATTTAATAAAGTTGCACTGGCAAGGGTACAGTATGGCTCTGTTCAACTGTAAGAGTTACTGTGAATATCTTAGTGTTCTTTTTATATCCCGCCTTCCCTTCCTCTCCCATGCATAATGCATATCTGTCACCTGTGCTCTGTCTGAACAACTAACTCTCTCTATATCAAAGATTTTTCTGACCTGTAGAGGACTTTGCTTCAAAACTGACTGTGCAAACACACAAGTACACAAAGTCAACATCACCCACACCCTCATCCCATTTTTTTTAAACCAGCTGTTTTTATAACCAACCTATTTTTTTTATTTCTGCTTCAGCTGTTTTTCACTGCTTCTCGGATGGTTGTGTTACCTGCAGTTCATATTTCATCTAGAGTTTTTTTTTTCTTACTGGTTAACATTCATTACCATATCACTGTGTCCCTTACTAAGTGTGCCACTTAAGAATCAGATGCGTCAGTGGTTTTTGCTTGGCAAAAATGACCCCTTACAGTTGCTTCTTATTTTTTGTTAGATTTTTTGTTGTACATTTTGCTGTGGAAAAAAAGAGGTGTCTGAGGTAGCTATCGCCATGCTCAGGCAAAGGTGTGGATTCTGCTGACAGCTGAATCCCCAAAACAAAACTGCTGCTCCATTCTTAATAGTTAGCATGGAGCTAATAGGAAAATAGGGCTCTAAAGATGTCCTGATTCAAAGGAAATATGCATGAAAGCAATGTTGAGTTCCTCTAGAACGCTAGCAGAGCTCTTCTCATCTGCGAGGTGGTTTATTTATTATTGTCAGATGAGCACAGGGAGAGATGCACCATCTTGATAAGAGGGAAATATCCTACAAGTGAAAGAAAAAGCATAGCCAAGTTTGAGCAATGGGGTCTTCCCCCTAACTCTAACCCTAACCCAGCTATAACATCCACAAGTAAAAAGACAACTTCAAAACCACAAGGGGAAAAATGACTAATTTCTGCCAATTAACATGGCAAGGGCATGCCAGAGAACAAGACAGGAAATGATCTTAACAGCTACATAAACTTAATAATACCACTACAAATAAACACAAGGAAAATGGATATACATACACAGCTTATGAATACATGAATACTGCAAATGAACAAATAAGCAAATAAATCCTGCAGTGCACGATGGTGTAGCTTGATTGACATAGTATACATCTTCTGTACTCTACATTTTGGTGTTCTTCTTAAAAAGTCTGGAGATTTGCAGATCTGTTAACTGTTGCTTGGAAGTTATAATCATTCAAAAGATAAAGCATTGTTGATATTTGTTGGAGCCGCCCTGGTCAGACTGTGAGTCTTGTTGTCCCAGAAAAACAGGCAGGACAGAGTAATTACTATTATTTGAGTTATTTAACAGTCACTTTTCAGGTCATTGTCACTAGTGTGTCTTTGCAGAATCCCAATAATTTCTGAAGACATCCAGCTGGAAAGGATTTTGAAATACCTGTCAGACCTCCTCGACAGCTGTGACACTCTTCTCAAATTCTGGTCCATGGAGTCTGCTGACAGGATTAAATACATGATACTGTCAGAGTAAGATCAACACCATTTTAAGGTGTCCATGAGCATTTTTTTCCCATAAAGCAGAGAAAAACATATTTGGTGGTCAAGATTAAAGCCAGTATTGATATTTATTTGTTCCTGTTATATCAAATTTATATTTGGAAGTTTGAACTTGTTATAACATTTAAAACAGGACCTTTTCTTTGTAAAAGTCAAATAAGAAAAACAATATTTTACTTGAAAAATAACAGGTGAAGTAAAAAACTCAATAGCAACTCACAGTAGCAGGCAAGTGAACAGGGGGTAAGATATATATATTAGGAAAAGTACAAAAAGCAAAACTAAAATGAAGGGTCAGAATGGATCCTTCAGTATATCTCTCTATGACTGTAGCCCCTTGGTCAAAATCCTGCTAAACGTCTGTAAACACAACACCCAGGTGACCTGTTAATTTTGAGTCCTTTACTGTGATTCCTCTCAGAGCACAGAATGCTGTAAACAGACCTGTCAGTTTTCTGTACAGTGCTGTTAAGCCAGTAACACTGCAGCTGCACTTTGGTCAGACCTGCAAGCATGCCCCAAATAAGTTTCAAAAACACACAATCAGTGATCATGGCAAATATGAATGAATAAATTAAGAAAAAAAAAAGAATTAATTAATTTATTCTGCCGCTCTTATTTTGTGTACTGGTACTTTCTACATGCTTCTGTGTGTTGTAATGTGCTCCTGTTGCTGTTGTGGCTCGAATCAATAAGCCCACCTAAACATCCCACTCCTCTTGCGAACGAACCATCCCTCACTCTGGTCCGATCCCTTTTACTGATTGAGTATAACCTTGGTAACGAATCACCTTCTCAGAAGACGTATCACATTTGCTCACTGGGATACGCCCTCTCACTGACTGAGCAATCTATTGAGATCCATAAAATAAATCAATCAAGTCATTGATTTGTTCACGTATAAAGCTCGTTCAACACTCACAACTGACTGACGGCTAAAATAACCTCAGAAATGTGGAAAGTGATTTTTTTTTTTTTTTTCATACAAAATATTTTCTCTCCTCAACAAATTGTTCCCAAATGCACTATACTGGTTTGCACGTGTGACTGTTTTCCCTGGGTCTGACACAGCTGAGGATAGAGGCTGAAACTTTTTCAAAAATGGTGTAGGTCAGGGGATTCCCATGGAATCCTGTCTGCTCTTAGGGCTGGTCACTGGTTGGCTGCAAACAGCCTTATGACTGATGCATGATGTATTTTGACTCGTGATGTGTGGTCCAGCTATCAAATATCAGAAAGGCTGTTCACCGCAGAATTCATAAATCTGACACTGAAACCTTATTTCCCTCCTTTTAAACTACACAGACTTTAGATACACACCTGTATGAGCTGCTTCAGGCTCTGACGACTCACTAGAGATGCACTACTTTGCTGGGTGCATTCATCAGATAGCATCTCTGCATATCTGTAGCTGCTGACAAATCTAGGTGAAACAGTAATTTATTTATTTATTTTTATTTATTTTGTTTTTACAAAGTACCAATTTTTGTTATGACATTGTATGAAATTCTAATGTTCAAAGTGTGAATTTTCTTTAACTGTTAGTGTTCAGGAGATATTTTTTCTTTTTGTCTTTTTGTAGCCAAGAGCCAACTGTGGTCAAAAAAGCCACTCATAGCCACAAATAATGCTCAGAACAGCACCATACTTCACCAACAGTATAAATAGGGTCCCAGCACATAAAACGCGGCATCAAACGCCTGCTAGCTTTGTCTGGTTTCTGTTGAAAAGAGACGAAAACAGAACTCAACCAATCTCACACATTTTAATAAATATTTTTTACTAGATTATGGTAAAATCAGGTGTCATGTCAACCGCGCAGCTACAGAAAATACACCCCCACCTCCCACCCCAAACTGCCGGAGTCTCTGCACATCTGCCTCAGCTGCACTACCCACCACACAAACAAACATGTGGGAAGCATCATAAAAATGTCTTTGTCAACAATGGAGTCAAGATGGGCAAGAATGATGTTATCAGTATATCCCATTGAGAAAATGTGTTAGGTGCAGGAGAGTGCATACAAATTATATCCGGTATTTCCCAGAAGCAGAAAGAAAGTTTAAGCATGATTCACACTGAAAATTGCAAAAACACATGAACTAATTTGACTGTTCATTCTGGGCCGGTACTAGCCTGAATTAGCAGTGTCTCATTTTCACAAAATGTCTCATTATGTGGTGAAATACAGTGAAAACTACCATGAAGCGAGAAAATGCGAAGAGAACGGCTAACAAGATATAAAGTTAACAAAAAAGAAAAAGTAAATGAGGAAATTTGGAAGCAGTGTTGCACTGTTGCAGAAATTAGTGTGATGGTTTGAATAAACTGCTCAAGTCCTCAATTTAGAGTTAAAACACACCATTAAAATTAGCTTTTGAGACTGTCATTAGTATGCAGATGCTGTAGAACCTCCTCGCCTATCGAGAGATTTCTTCCTTCACTAGAGACACTGGTTCATTGAAGATGCTATCTTTTTATGGAACATTGCTTCCTGTCTTTTCATTATCACAGATAACCTCTTGTTATAATGATGAAATAAAGTGCTGTGCAAATTATTTAAGTATGTTTATATTTACCCTTTAACTTATGCAAGGAGGCTAAAAACAGTATACCTCCCAGTTAAACCACTGCATGCTGTAATTCAATCATTCTAAAACAAGCTTTATGTCATTTGAAATTGAATCACTGCTTAACTCAGTATAAACTCAGGAGTGTTGCTGTATTAGAGGAAATGATGGCTTTTGTCTGAACTATTTACAATATAACTACACACTGTGCATTAACTGAGCTATTGGTAAGTTTTGCTATAGCCAAGCAGCTATTTCCTTACTGGCCTAGTGTGAGGGCAGTCAGTGGTGAAAAACAGTCTTCTTGTTTTGCTTCTGTCTCAATACGTTTGAGAACTCGGTTACTGTAGTATCCAGTCTGGCCTGAGAAAGTAGTGTTTCTCAGAGACTGTAATTATAATAGTGTTGTAGTCAAGACCACCCAACCCGAGACCAAGTCAAGTCCAAGACCAGAGCATACCAAGACGAATACAGGACCAATACTTTGATGGGGTCGAGACTGAGTCAAGACCAAGACCACGGGGGGGCGAGACCGAGTCCAAGACCAAGACCAAAGCAGTGTGAGACCATTTTCAAGACCATGACTGTATTCAGTGCCAGTACTCATAATAATTATGATGATATTTATATTATTCCTCAGCTAAAAAGAAAAGATAAGATTTAATTGAAACAAAGTTTGGATTGAACAGAATAACACAGCTCAGAACCTGGTAAAGTCTTCTGCTTTTGACTCTGGTGCAACCAAGTTTTTCTGATGGTTACACAAGCATGCTTTTGTAGAACAGTTTTAATTATCTCAAAGTTATTGAATTACAAAACACAAACCAGAGTGAGCAAGTGACAGAGAGACATTGACAGACCACTTAAGACCTTGAAAATGTGGTTTCAAGACCGGTCTTGAGCACTACAACACTAAATTATAACACATTGTAAATGCAATACTGCTAGGTAAACAGCCATTAATGCTATATAGCAATAGAAAAACACACAAATATATCTGAAAAAATTATTGCACATAATATTGCTCATATTTTTTGACATAAACAAAGCAGAGATGAAAAATAACAATATTGTGTAACAATTTTCAAAATCTCATTAATCAAATCTGTAAATAACTATGATTTAGTGTAGATGGCCGTTAGCGGACGCACACTGCTTCAAATTGTTGGTTCCCTGCTAGCAACAGTGCTGGCAGTACTGCGCAAGTTTTTTTTCAGTTTGTTCTGTATTAAATCAAACGGTGTTGCTCTATGGCACACACAAATAATGTAGTTGGTAAATTCTCACAGCCTAAGGCCATGAATATTGTGTCAACAAATAAGACTGTGAAGACACTGGCTTATCATGGCTCTCAGCATCTGCAACTGTCAAAACTTTGGTACAGTTGTTCTGCATCCAACCTGTTATTTTATGGTTTGAGGGGGCTGCAGTAGGGTTTTTCCATGAAGCCATACCTAATTCTTGGGCACTAAAGACATTCAATTTTGTATGGTTACATTTGCCAACATCCTAATTCGGCTGTAGTACACTGGAAAAACTCTCTTTAAGACCAAAGACTTGGAGCTTCTTGTCAAAACACTCTCTCTAAACAATGAGAAAATCTCTGCTGGAATCATGGTCGTATAATTTTCTGGAACAAACCAAATGTAGCTGAAATTTCTCAAACTCTTTCTCTTAATTTCTTTCGAGACAGACGCCAACCAAAATTTGGAGCAGTGTGGATGTCAAAGAGGTTGTCGAAGTGTGCACATATGCTATCAAAACACCTGGAAGAGAGAAAAGGGGGAAAAAAAATCAAACACCATGTCTTAACTCTTCCTCCAGCTGCTCTTCCAAACAGACTGAACTGCTACTTCTGCTGGCATCATTGCACTTAGAAACACTCCCGCTCACTTATCGTACCCACTTTCCAGCTCAGTGTCTCCCAGTGCATCACGCTAAACCCCTCATCATCTAGTGCACTGGTGTGTGGCAGTGATTGGATAATGACTCATATGTAAATACTTGAATATTTAAGCTTATGTTTTTTTTCCCTCTTCAGACTGTAGTAGGTGCTGCAGAAGTTCACACACTGGCTTCTCAAAGCTGGAGTTTCCAGGACAACGTAACACAATGCGACCCATTTTTTGTGTCCGCTTTTGAATAGAGGCCAGTCATCCAAGCTCTGCAGATGGCACATTTATATTCATTTCACAAATGGTACACAATTTGAAGGATCTGTTGCGATGTGTTATGGGAGGTTTTCATTTGCATCATTTTGAATCCAAAATTGAATTAAGCAAAAAAATTTTTTTTTAAAAGTTACAAAAGTAGAATATTGCAAAATAACAGAGAGCTATGCTTGTAGCAATAAGTGAAAGATGAAAACTATATGGATTACAGTCCGTTTATAGTTTCTCTTAAGTTTCTGCTCCATTTTCCTTTGAAGCCATGAAATTCTGCCCATGTATGTCTCCCTGTGACCTAGAGGAGGTCACAAGATTAATTGCCTTGGCATTCCTGGTGATCCCTCTTCCACCTTAAGGTTCTTTAAGTATGGACATCACACACCCGACTGGAAAGTTGTGGTCTCAAAAGAGTGACCCCCCCCTGACATAAAACACCCAGATGAAAGAAAGAAGTAAGCGAAATTAGACGTAAGGAAAGCTACAGTGTGACATTAGATGGCCTGTGCAGTGCAGATACTTCAGAATTCTGCCCCATGCAGGATATTGGATGGTTTGTCTGCTCATGTGTGAAAGCATTGAAGGGCTCTGGGGGCTTTAGGAGAAAATACTTGATGATCCACGTCTTGTAGGCTCATAGTTTAGCCTGGCAGCAGCACCGATAAAACAGGTATTTTTTTCCTAGATTTCATTGTACTTGCCCGAAAATACAACACTAAGAGAAATCAATAGAATTATCAGTATCATGTGTTTTTTTTGGGGGGGTGGGGGAACCAAACACTTGATAAAGTGATGACCCAACATGGTTTTTGTTTCTGTTTTTTTTTTGTGTGTGTGTATGTCATTATTAGTGCTCATTTTACAGAACTCCTTTCCTCCATCATCATCATCATTTTAGCCACAAGAGACCAGTGCTAAGAATGCTAACCACTGCTGCACTGTGGTGCCCCACTCTAATACACAAGGTACATAACTTTCCTCTTGCAGATGAAAAAGAGATGATTTAGAATAAAAAAAGTCAGCTAAAAAGCTGCCACATCATAGCAAGAAGGTTCTGGGTTGGATGCCTGAGCTTGGGGCCTTTCTGTGTGTAGTTTGCATGTTCTTAACATGAAGGATTATCACTGCAAAAAAAAGAAAAAAGAAAAAAATACTTTCATCTTGAGTGTTAAACAAAGGCAAAGAAAACAATTTAGATCAAACTTGTATTGCCAGTTTCACTTTTCCCACCTGTCTTTTGGGGCTTTTGCACTGGGCTTCAGTACCTATTAATGATTTAAGATAAACGAAACAAACTGAAATAACGCTTTAATCTGGGTTTGTTGATTTGCAATGCATTTTCCCATTAATTCTTGTTGATAGGGATTAGGGCCCCTGAACTCAACATCAGTGGTGTTAAAGGGAGACAGGATCCATTCAAAGATGATTAACAAATGGAAATGTGCTGCCTGCTTGTCTCAGAGCAGCCCTGACCCCAATTTAAATATAACTTGTCCACTACAACTGATCCTGATTCTTTGACTGTGACCTGGTGTCTTGCCTTCTGGCCGTGCTGCAGCATGTTCAATAATGCAGGGCTAGAAAGCAGCAGTGGTGGTGGTGGAGGGGGACATGAGTTAAGAGCCTTCCTCAGTACCACTTCACTCCTTCTTCAGCAAACAGAATAAAAGGTGAAAGGACCAGGCAGGAAGTTGGATCTCAACAAACACAAGACAAAAGACAACATGTACAGTACATTGGGGAAGCCTCAATGTCCAAATATGTGGAGGGTAGCAAGAAACAAAAAAAACATGTTGACCTAAATCACCACAATATATTTTCTCCTGGAGTGTTTACTCCACAGTCCACTGGAGAAAGTCTGAAAGGTCGCCTTAAAGATCAAATCAACCGTGTACATTTGATATCATGGTGAAAAAAGAAAAAAAAAAGTAATTTCCTTTTACCACACCAGCTGAGATTTTGCTGGAGCCCACTGATCTCTCAGGTGTACTGTACTGAGCAGCGGGGTGATTTTGGGGCAGGAGTGCGAACTCTGAGCATAGCTTGGTGTGCTCCAAACTGACCAGACACCCACTGAGCCTAATTACTACCCTTACGTAGGATTTTCACAGCAAATAATGCACTAATGGAATTCATAATCACCTTGTTTAAAAGCTGCAGCTGTTGTTTTGGGTGCATTTTTTAATCAGATTGGTGCAAAGGTTTCCTTAAAAAAAGACATCACCATGGATGAATAGAACGGCTCGTTCTCAAGAAAAAGAGACACCTCAGTTATCCTAGCTCAACGAATCCTCACTGGAAACATCCCATGAGAAGAGAATTTCCATACTTTGAATGTTTAAATCCCGTCTTTTCGTCTGTCCAGCATTCAATTTACAAGCTCCATTGGAAGAGGGTTTTTACTTTCAAGCACAGATGACTTCTACCCAAAGCCACTATTCATGCTCCTTTGCCTATTCATCCATACACTATTATTAAGCCAATTTCCATTCAGCGATTTTTTTGCCTTTTCAAATAAACTCATTAACTGTATCTTTTGTTGTGTGGTCTCCTCAGAGAGGACATAAAAGCAAGGATATACCGTAGTTTCAAACAGCACTGTAGCACTTTCAGGAGGGCAGATTGAACAACACAATATTTCCGTCCCAAGTGTATCTGAATATCCAGAATGATCAAATAGAAGGATATAAAGACAGCTTCGGTACCGTACTCAGCATTCACAATTCAGCAACACTCATCCCAAAAGACTTAACACAGATAAAGAGTTAGGGCCACATTCTTTGTGCATATGACAGTAATGACATGAATTCAGGTAAAAAGTCATTATCCCTCAATGATTTTACAAGATGAAGACAAAAGTGTGCAGTCATTTTAGAAATGATGCTTCACAGTATGAAAGAGAGAAAGACCTGATGTGTGGATTATGGTAAAAATTAGGGAAATGAATCTCTGGTAACTGATATTTCATGACAGGGCCTCCTATACCCAGGGCAGAATAGTGGTACCTCTCCGTTGCCCCTATATGGTGTTTGGCATGAGTCTGTGAAAAACAGCAAAACAAAAACCTGCATTTCTTTTTTTGCACCGCACAAAACACTGAGCCTCTGTTAAACCCACAATAAAAAAAACATGTTAGGATCTGTCGGATTGCATCTTTAGAGTGAATGCCATCATACTCTGACTTTCTTGCTGCATTGTTACAACACACATGTATTTATGTAATGAGTCATCTCAGTGCAATATTATGCAATGCACTGCACAGTGGGTGTTTTTCAGTACACAGCCTAAGATGCAGTAAGTGTACACCCCCATACCTACCCAACCCGCTTTTGTTTTTGTGCCTCTTTGATGTATTGTATATTGTATTCCTATGAGGACGCACATGAACTGCAGGCATCAAAGGCGCCGTTCAGACCACACATATCCATTTAGTATTATCAAAAAATTGGAAATTTAAACAGAAAATGCAATGTTAAGGTACAAAAGGTCAGGAGACTAGTGCATACATTATGAGCATACAAATAGCATTGATTGCATCCAGCTTCCCTTTACCCTGCCTCCCTGCTCAGGCTCATTTGTATAAAAAAGGGAAAAGAGAGTATGATGAGTCCAATGGTGCTATCTGCTGTTCACTGTGTTAAACTGCACCAAATCACATCCTGCACTCGGATAGTAGACAGCATGTGGGTGGGAAATGGAAGCAAACATCCTCCCAGATTGCAGCATAATTTAACCTTCAGTGTCACAGTGATCTTTTTGCTCATGTTTGAGATTTAATCAGCTGTCTTGCTGATTCAAAATACGCTCATAGGATATCATTTTAGACAGAGAGCTCCAGAACTGCTTCTTACTATCCTGTTTCACAAGTTATTTCAGAGATTGTACAGAGGTTCAGTTGAATTTCATGATCTATCTGTATTTTATGTGATCTATTTCTTATCTATTGTATCCATGAATTTAATGAAATATAATGTTTTCTCTGCACAGATATGCCAAGTTCAAACAAGGGCAGTTTATTTGTGCACTGTGATTTTCAGAAGAAAAAAGCCCTGTTCTCGGCCTATTACCTGTACAGACAGCTCCACCTGCTGTTTAGACTTCATTTACTTCCCAGAGCAGCTCTGCTGGGGCAGAATAGATATCTTGCTTTGAATGAATCTACTGCATCTATCTTTTTTCTGTGTCTTTAAATGCAGCATCCTTTGGTGGCTGATAAAGGAGTTGGATACAATCAACTTCAGCATAGAACAGCGCCATTTGCAGCGAGCAGGCTGATAAACATCTTACTCAGTAGAGAGCATCAGTCCCTAGTGTAACGTAACACATACATCCCTAAATGGTCTGTTGTTTAATCCCCCCCGCTCTCCTCCTTGTTCTTTGCATGTTCTTTATGTTCTCTGATGTCTCACAACATGAATGTGGGGGTGGTCCCACCCCATTACCAGCCCCCGTAGAGATGAACGATATCCCAATGGTGATATCCATCACGGCTTTGGCCCTTCGGAGACTAATAAGGGGAGAAAAACTGGGGCACCTGGAGGCGGCAGTGATTGATGATATGCTGAGGTCAATGTGACCAGCCAATCATAGCTCAATAAGGCCTATACTGAGCATGATCGTCTCAGGCCTGTTGCTGTGTGGGTGAAAAAGAGAGGTTGTCAGGGTGTAACAGTTTAATTTGAATGTGGTTATTCTCATGTTTGGATATCCAGCAAGTGAAAACGGTGCCAACAGGAATTAACACGCTAACCTGCATTCACACACCGTTTCAGTCTATCTCCTGCTGCTGTGCGGTGTCAGTATGTCTTTTATTTCCTTGTGCTGTCATTGTCTCTTCAAGAATACAAAAGACACACGACCTGTGTCTATTTGGGTATATGTGTGCAAGCATATGTGTGTTTTCTTCCTGTCCTCATTGGACAAAGTCTTACTCATTCATTTTTTTCCATCTTTCAAGTTGTTTTCAAGTTTTCTTTACTGCATAAGTCTTTTCAGTCCTTCCTCCTTTCATTAATACTCCTGATGGAGTACACGGAGACGTCCATAGAAAATCTGCTGTGCTGTTCTTGTATTGTTAGCCTCAGGACTCCCAGTAGGAGGAATGTAGGTACACAGAGAAAGTCAATATTGACCCGAGTCTCCTGCTTTGTCACCTTCACAGAATCATACTGGCTGTCTTTGACCTCTGACCTTCTCATGTGGCTGTGCCTGTGTGCGTATGTGACTGGGCTGGTCTGTGGATGTCAAGAATTGATTATAAATGTAGATGGTGATTGGAAGAGAGTGCAAGAAAAAATCTTTTCACAAACAAATCCTGTCACACAGAGACACTATTGTCAAGTCAAAGTGTTGTCAGTGACTGTACAAAGCAGTTCTGATATATTATATTCCTTACAAAGCAATGATGATACACATGGTTGACAAAACTGTGAAATTTTAGAAATCCAACAGCCATCAAAGAAAACTACTAGAAAATATTTAGTTATAGTAGCTATAATATCTTTAACACCAACATTAATGTGACTGTATTAATGTAATTTTTCATGGAGAAATTGTTTATCCATATTTAAATCCCAAAGCATCCTTAATCAGTACATTTTAAATAGTGTTGTTCAATGTACGTCCCAGATTTAAATGCCTTGTTTGCTAAGGAGAGCTAAATGGAAAACTAGAAAAAGTTCATTCTCGCTCAGTTTCAGCATCTCATTGTTGAAACATTCAAATAATTTATTTTTTAAATAGGTTGACAGTATTGATGAAAAGAATTGCCTGCTCATTGAGAGTAATTAACCACAATTTCCTCCCACTCATTACTATTATGTCTAATTGTCACACACCACTTTGCTTGGATGAAAGTTTGTGTTTGACCTTTGACCCAGAGCAATTATGAAGACAATGGACTCATTCATGGAAGCTGCCCCATGTAGGCCTGGTGTTTCTCTTCTGCTCCGGTGTGGGACCCAAAAGTTAGTGGTTGTTCAAAGTAGGTTTATAGGATTCTAACACCAGGTCGTTTACAGCAGCCTCTGCGCCCAGGGCATTTCTCAGTGTGACAAGGGTGGGGTAGATCTGGAGGGGGGATCGCTTTACAGTCGTTCAACTGCAATTTTCTTCTGTCAGCAGAAAGTTTGATCATATAGGAAAACCATTGTATGATTTGTCATGTATATACAGAAAAAGCGCCAAAATAATCTCCACAGCCAGGACAGGCTCATCTATCGTAACAGTTAAACTGATCTGAGAGACATTAAAAACACTGCTGCTGAATGCTCTCTTTTTAATATTCTTCTCTTGTCCACTTGCTATTTCTTTGCTGTCTTGTGACAGTAGCTGTATATATCTCAGCACAGGGGATTATTCCAGGCTTTGATGATAGCAGACAGTGTTTTCTACGGCTATGGGTCCTATCTTAGGAAAGAAAACAAGTTGGAGCTGTTCAATCGACCTGTCAACAAACAGAAGCATAACCATAGATAGTAATTCTCTTGTATCCCTCTGCTTTTCCCACATCATCTGTGGAGAGAGAAGAAGCAGAGGAGCAAAAAGAAGGGGCAAAAATAAAGGACTAGTGTGTTTGAGACAACTAACATACAGTACGAGATACTTTGTGTCTGCTTTTTTCCCAGAGAGAGTTCATTTCACCTTGTGAAGCTGTTTTGAGGAAACTCCACTTCTATAATCCAGGAAAACTTATCAAAACCAGACGTATCATCAGGTGTACACATGGGAAATCAAATGCTACCATCCATTCCAGCTGCTTCCTCCCTCTGTTTGAAAAATGTGTTCAGGAGCCTCTCAACAGTGTGAAATTACTCCCCTGGGTGGGCAGAGAAAAGGCATTCAGCCAAAGAATGACACCTGGTTTCCACTCAATGTCCCTTCATTTGTCCTGACTTTGCTGCACAGCACAGGCACAACTTGCAGAAATGTCATTTTTTTGTGGAGCACCATAAACTGTTGTAGCTGATGCTGTTTTTTGTCATGTTGAGAAACAATCTTAGCCTTCGGGGCTGTTTTGTCAAGGATTCATGTCCATGCTCTCAGTTCCGCTAACAGTTTAGTAGTGTTTGGAAATACTTTTCACATTCACTTGTAACGGTGATGTGAGCTTTTTTCACCAACCTTACTAGGTAAACAGGATATGCATGTTTTATTAGTTATTTCCTTTAGGGCAGAAAATGTTGTTCTGTATGTGCAGAGCATTGCAATGAGTCTTTTTGTCCTCGAAATAATACAAAATAAAAATGCAAAGGGGGGTATGGCAGAAATGGGAAAAAGAGCAAAACAGTGAAAGTGGTTTTATAGCGTACTGAGTCTGATTGGTATGAAAGCCACATTTGCCCGAGGGGTGTGAAGGAGAGTCATTACATCCACAGAGGAAGCATGGGGAGGTTTTTTTTTTTTGAACTCTGTGCATTTGTTTTGAAGTTTGCTTCCAATTATCGTTGCTAAGTCACTTCCTCAGGCTAACATTTGGTATTTAATATGAACATGTCACACACATTTCCCAAACTGGTGCTCGCTTGTCCTGGTCTGTATGCTTCCATTTTTATCTATTTTATTTGTTTTATTATGAATGTTTGCTCCTATCTAATCTAATCTAATCTAATCTAATCTAATCTAATCTAATCTAATCTAATCTAATCTAATCTAATCTAATCTAATATTTCTTAGATTATCCATACAGCCATTTTAAGACCTGATACGCACAGAACCTGTGTTAGTATGTGAGTATTTTAACAAGCTTATTGTTTCATGTTGATTTAAAAAACAAACAACAACAAAAATAAATAAAAACAAGTACACGTGCCATTTCTGCGTGATGGGTGTTACTGTGAACTCAAATTCTCTCATTACTAATAAAACCCCACCGTATGTGTTGTGCCTTGAGTTGAAGAACAGCTGAGTCCACACAGTCTTTACGGGCTGTGCTTGCATCCCCACAAAACCCTACACATGTGCTCTGTGCATGTGTGCACCGTGGGCCTGAAAGATCAACACCCAGCAGCTTAAGAAAAACACATGCAAAACAGAACAATAATAGCTGAAAAAAATTACAACACATGCATCACACAGCATTTGTGTATTTGCATGTGTTTTTCTTAGTTGCAGTGAGTTTAGCTTTCAAAGCCACCAAATGACCATATGTATGGGCATTAGGATGACAAGGCCAGTTTACTGCCATAGTAATAAGCTCTGTGAACTTGCAAATGCAAAAGCAGTTTTGCACTTTTGATAAAATCTTTTTCTTTTTTTTTGAAAAATGGGAATAGGAACGTGTGTGTGTGTGTGTGTGTGTGTGTGTATGTGCATGCGTTTGTGTGCATGCATGTTTCTGCACATGCATCACAGACTCATGCATGTTAAGTTCATGTATGAGTGTGTAAGTCTATAATTGTAGTGCAGCCTGTCTGTGCAGTCATGTAACCCTGCTGAGTGTTTTGCAGGCTGTCACTCTGGTGATCCGTCTTGTCTCCTCACCTCGCTGCTGATTTGTCACAAGCTACACAGAGTTTGCTCAGGAAATAACACAGGGGTTTAAACCTGAATCTGACATGAAAACGTCATAATTTTGTTCAGTAACACATTAAACATTCAGTTCTTGTTTTTTTGTCATTTGACTACACTTTCATGAAAAGCATTATAGTGCATAATTTTTGCTCTGAAAGAACTTAGAGTAATGGACGTTACTGCTGTATGTCAGTCAACAACATTGCAGACTTCCCACTCAGAACCACCTTGCAGGTTTTGAATATTACATTGTTGAGCTCCGAGAGAATTTGCAGCAAAGATCTTTAGAAGGTTCCACCTCTAGTTAGACGAAGAACCTAACATCTATGGTGAAAGTAAATGGTTAGTGGTTATTGCCATATGTTACTTGTTTATGGAGTCTCTGTTATTCTGAAAAATATATACATACTGTATATATTAGGTCTTTACTATATTTTATCATACATTTGCCAAATGTTTCTAGTAGAAGAAGGCAGCAAGCTATAAGTCTAGGCAAAGCTTGTGTAAGTTACAGTGTTGGCATCATGACAGAGGACATGGAACAGAAGAAGACATTGATACGTGCACAGCTGCACACACATAACCACCAAATACATGGTGCTCATGTTCTGCACATACTGTGGGACTGTTGACCAAGAGCAATATAAACTCATCACTTCATTGTTCTGCTTCAATTTTCAATTTCATCATTTCCTCACAATGCACATTGTTGATCCCATAGCCAGGATTTATTTTAACATGTGTTTTCAATCAGTACGTTGAGTCATTCGACTCTTAGCAATAAATATTACATTCATTACATAATATTACACCATCCAGTCGTATCAACAACCTACAGTCTCCTCTGATGGTGTGCAGTAATCAGTATCACTGTTTATCTTCTTGACACAATGTTAGTTGTATTAATGCACAATGTTAGTTTAATGACATCAGCCGTTACTGCATTGTATAGTCTGAAGTATAGTATAGTTTGTTATAATATATGTATACTGCACACATACATATACACTTCGTTAGACCCACTCTGTTTCATTGGTGACACTCTAGTTGACCTGGCCACTTGAGATGTTATGGGCCATTCAGAGACCTAGAGAATATACAATAGAGACACATATAAATAATGCACAGACTATTACCCACAGGCACAGCAAAATGTATGAGGAACCCCCTGAGCGAGGCTGTTTGAGGGAAATTGTAAAAGGGTCATTTTGTCATTTATTGCACATTCAGGGCAGGTTGACTGCAAGAAGTGAGAACTACTTTTGGAAAGCAGTAACTTTAGGAAAATATGTTTATCTGGATATACAAACATATTTATACATTTAGTTATGTGGCAGCACAAGCAGATTTGGCTTCAGTGAAACACTCATACATTAATGAAAAACATACTTGACTTCAAACTTTGAGTACAGAGGTGCTTTCACTTTATCTGTAGTGGGAGTTGGTTCATACAGTCAGCACTGATGTGGATATTTGACATTTTAAAATAAGGCAGCATATTCTGCAGATGTTGACAGTATGCTAACCACTCATACTAGTACAGATATATTGTGTCAGTTGTCAATGTTGATTGTAATCTTCCTGACTGTTGTTCAACAATTCAACGATTTCAAACATTTTCTGACTTCTTTTCTCTGGCAGGGAACCAGCTAAGACAATGATGAAATTAGTTTCACTCTAGGCATGGAATCATATGAGATGAAAATCTTTACATATGTCTTCATTCACTGTTTGTGTGCATCCAAGAATTGAATGGTTCACATTATAGCTTGAGATAAATAAGCTGTTGGTCAGAGGAGAAAATATTAACATTTGCCATTCTCTGTTTTCAATCAGGCGACGTGCTGTTAATGCTGTTAACATGCTGAAGGGTTAGAAGGCCTACTAGGGATCTCTATTCCACTGATGATGTAAATTAGATGCCTAGTCTGTGAGTGAGCTCAACTAGTTAAGTGCTGTGCTCCAATGAGGCCAGTAGAGGCCAGGGTACATTAATGTTTTCTTTCTTTTTCTTTTTTTTTTGCTTGTACAAAATGGAAGAATTCTGGTTGATTTAATTGAATATATCATTACTGTGGTGTCATTACAGTTTCAGGTGCTAACTTATGAAATAAGCGTGTCCTTTTTTTGTATCTGAATGTTTTTATTTCATGTACAAGTTATGATTTACATTCATTATCGGGTTGTGTGTTGGCTGGCATGATTACCTCAAGAATCCTCCATGTGGTGTAGGAGGGTTATGCATTTGAATTCAATGTGTGAATATTAGACTGACCAGTTTCCTGTCTACAGTCTGTACTGGTTGTGCCCTACCTCTTGCACACAGTCCTGCAAAGGATAAAGTGGGCTCAGATGACAGATGGAATATTTATTATTTTTTCAGTAATGAAAAATCTACCCATGGTTTTGGAGTTAACATTATGAGAGGTTTATAAATGAAAAATCTTTCGCAAATACCCTAACAAATATTACAGCAGTGTGCCTTTACCAGATTTTGCAGCACAATGTCTGCAGGCTGTCATTAGATGAACAATACATGTCCTGGTCTTTGTACCTGAATGACTCAGTAAACAGCAGCCTTCCCCAGCCTGAGAGTTCAGAGCCCCTGCTGTGAAGAGAAGAGTTTGAGTTTTCTATTTGTGTGTCACATGCAAAGTAAATATGGGATGCCCTGAATGACTGGAATCCTCTACGCCAAGAAATTCCTCCCTGCCGAGTTTAGTTTTAGTTTCCATTATATGGGTTGTTCCAGCATGTGAGTTTGAACAGGAGGCTCCAAACCCCCCACCCCCCAAAAAAGGCTCAGTATGTCAGCAACCACAATAGTTAAAGTATAGCCTACTATAAACACAGTTAGTCAGACAATATACTGTAGACACACACAAGTCAGCCATCAATTTGCATTGCATACTAACTGTCTGTAGTTAACTTGGCAGTGGTCAGAGGCTGTTATTAGTGGGTGGGAGGGGCAATGAGCCAGGAAGAGTTGCTTGTTGTACTGTAGGATTTGAGTTGTTGGGGCACATAAGAACCGCTGCAGACTGTTTCTGGTTCAGGCTTGAGAATGAAATTTTTTTGTCCAACTCTGTTCTAAAACCCCATCAGATATACTGTAAATATTCCCACAGAACATTATCAGATAAAGACAAATCTCAGGTGTCTCTCCTTCAAGCCTTGAATGGTTTAGGAAGCATATGGAACCCCTTCAGAAATAAGTGGGACCAAATGTTTCCTCCCCATTTTCGGTAACAATAGGTCAGTGTTGAGCAGAGTCATTTGCAGCAGAACGGCCGAACAGCAGAGCAGCGGTTGTTTCTGAAGTCAAAGCCAACGATCTTAGAACCTTAAAAAGCCCCTTCATCATCAGAGGACTGGCACCAATAGGCTTTCAAGACTATTACAAAGCATATAAGATACATATGTACAGAAAATCTTCCTTCTGTGCTTACATGTTTCTTTTTGTATGCAGATTGATTCCCAGTTTTGTGAAAGGATGGAAACATCAATCTAAGGGCTTAAAACACTGGCCAGCTGTCATTACTTTTCATTTGGAGAAAGCCATCACATCCATCATTCTGCCCAACACATTATAAAAAATTACGTCCTTCATGTATTTTTATCGATATGTTACCTGTTAAGGCTCCATTTGGTCTGCTAACCGGAACCAGGAGACATACATTATAATACTGACAGTGTAAATGGGTAGGTTATTGGGTTACATACATCTTGCTAAGGCCTGCTGGGATCCACTTGCCAATGAAAGCTATGTGTGTGCCCCCCCCCCCCCCCA
>OMNW01026200.1:77812-116586 GCA_900303245.1 Selene dorsalis
CCCCCCCCCCCCCAAAGTGAGCTCCTGCTGAGCATGTGTCATGATAGACTTACCACAACTTTGACTTCAGTCTCTGCTGAATCAGCATTATGCTACAGATAGGATACCGTGATCCAGGTGCTGCTGGCTCATGCTGTGCCAACTCTCCTCGGTGTGGCAAATGGGTGATTAATCAAAACATCCATGGGGTGGTAAATGTGTAGAGTTTCTGTTTGACTTAAGCCGGCTGAGGATCTGAGTTACTGTTTATTTACATTTAAGTGAACAGAGGATAGCTAACACTGTGACTGGCTGTTTTCAGTGAAGTTTTGTGTCTGAAGAGAAATTCAGAACTGCTACACCGTGCTGTGTAAGTCAAAGGGTCAAGTATGGGACTGACATTAAGCTGCAAGAAGGAGCCCACACACGTGTCAAAACTTCCAAATGAATAAATCTGTCCATACTGCAATTGCAACGACTCGGTGCATCCTGCACAACATAGGAAATTGCCAGTCTTGATGTTTCATAATTTCATACGTCTTGTGACATGTTGCCACACACAGCATTTAACATACATCATATCAAACCAGCCCTCCATAGTGTTCACATGTGGAGCTGTTGAAATGTGTTGGTTGGAAAAACTATGCACAGCTCAAGTGCTGACATAAGAAAGAATAAATAGGAAACTAAATATTTTTACATAGATGGAGGCAAGACTGGGCAAGGAGTCACTCACCACACTTAAGTTTCTACTGCCAGATTTCAAACATTATGCTGCATATTGTTTTTTTGATACACTGAGACACTGATAGTAACCAAGGGTACATTCAGAGTTTCCATATTGCATCATAAGGCTCTGAAAGTAAAAGCCCCTCAGGGTTGCTAAGTTGACAGACTCTTACCAAAACTAACAATGAAACAAGACAGATGACAATACCAGATTTGAATATTTCACCCTTTTCTATTTCTCTCAGCTGACAGTTTTGAAGCTGTGCAGGTTTTCCAGGATTTCTGTGTTTCTGTCACAGTAATGCTGGCTGGTGGGAAAGACAAAGGAAAAGATTGAAGCCAGCTTGATGTTCAGTAGCCAAAGAGCTTTATTACGCAGCAGGGAACATAGCAAGCACGTGGTACCGTTCAGGGGAAAAGAATAGACCCCATGGAGGAGAATAATCATGTCAAGGTGAATGTTTTTACTTTCAGGCTGTTAGAGGCCAATCTGAACCTCTGTGCATGAGGAATATCTTATGAATTCCCTTAGGTAAACTCAACCTATAGCTGGCTCTGTGGTCACTTTGGTGTATCCTGTTTTCTTCTGCTGCAGCATCTGGTCTATTATACAAAACAGATGAGAGATTGTTAATATGAACTCTCTGTGCACAAATCCAATCTCCACCCATCTTTACACATAACAAAAGTTATGGTTTTACAGAGATTCTTTGAAGTCAGCTGCGGAACTCTTGCTCACTGTACACACCAGCAGCTTTAAAGAACAAAGAACTCTACTGTTGAAAGTATTGATTAGTTTTGCAATTTTTCCCACAAAACAATAAGGATGGGGGGAAGGGAGAGGGGGGTGCTGCGTCACTGCTGCTTGAGGATAGACAGACTTTCGTTTCCCCTGTTCTGATTATACCTTTATGCCATTACATGAGTGAAAGCTGTGATGCATGCACTAATACAACTTGACATTGTACTAATGATTGTTTCGCATTGTGATAAGTTTGAAGAGCCCAGACGTTGCTGTGTTTTTCTTTTAATAAGATAATTAGCAAACATGTAGTTTGGCTGCATTCGCTTACATTTCTTGCTGACGTAGCTGATTCAAGCATTGTGTTTGGCCACAGAGAAAATATGGATAGTTGAAACATGCTGAGTGTACAGATGGGCAGAAAAGAGGTGGAGGAGTACAACTTAAGTGGATGTTAAGATACTTTCTCTCCCTAGTAACTACTGGACACAACTGTAACACTAATTTAAGATGGCTGCAGCTCTATCAAAGACAAAACAACACTTTTTAAAGTATTTTCTTGGTTAAAATGTTTGACTGTCTTCAGTCTCACATGAATACATCTTGTTCTCGATGTGGTCCCAGGGTTACCACACCACATGTCTTATTAGTTATTATGTTATTAAATCAAAAACACAAATAACCAGGGAGCAAACGGAGATTCTAAAGGCAATCGTACTGAACTGATTCTTTTCCACTCTTCATCCCTCTATTGTTCTCAACATGTGGAAGCTATTCTCATGTAGACTCCAGTGCTGGGAATCAATAGAGGCAGCTGCACATCACTGTTGTAATGGCAGCACAGTGAGACAGGACACAGCAGAGATACACAAGAAGGAGCTGTAAAATGATTTCAATGGGTGGACAGCAGTGGATGAAAACACTGTTATATTCAAGACGTCATGAGACATATGCCCGATTTTCATCTCCTTTTCCACCCTTGTTCCCATGCTTTCTGTATGATGACTTTTGTGGCTTGGAGGTTTTATAAAATGAGACTTTTTGAATTGTAATATTCAGTTAATGAGCAAGCAAAGAGGAGCAGTGCTGCGCTAACGGTAGAGAAGAAAGGAGGTGTAAGGGGCCGAGGGTAGACATGAAACAGACTGAGGAGAATTAAAGAGAATGGGCATGAAGAGACCATTACACAGTCCAGCTATAAAACAGAGCTGTTACATTGCCCAGAACACACCAATGTTGGACTAAGCTGTGTCTGAAATCTGAACCGTCTTGGATCTGATTGCAGAACAAATCCTGGATCATAGCTTCTGTGCTTTATATTTCGTTACACTTTGGAAAAGTATCTCTTTCTTGTCAGAAAACAAAGAAAGAAAAAAAAAACATATGCAGAGTATTGCAGAGACGAATCCGTCTGGGATCTTTACCTTGGCAGAAAATAGAGCAACAGTCAATTCCAACTAAAAGACTTTTATAATTTGTTGCAGTTTGAAATAAAACAAGTGGGCATTATGGAGAAAGTTAGGTCACTGCTACAGAACACAGGAGAGAACAGAAGTGTGACCCATGTTAAGGTCTCCATTAAACCCACATGTTTCCTCAGTTGCTGAAAATCTAGAGAACCACATAAACAGGAACAGCTGGGCGCTATACCATAACACTGTCCCTGTACCCATTTGAGATTTGTGGCCGTCGTGTCTGTACTTGTGCTTTAGAAATGTAGGGTGGTCCTGAAACCTTGAGCTAGCCCACCCCTGGTCCCTGCACTGGGACTTAAAGGCACTCAATGCAGTGTTTACATAGCAGCATCAGGAGAATACAAGATATATATCTTGCTCTGTCAGTGCAGGCATGGAAGGTTTATAGATACGCCCAAAACAGTGAGGAAATGTGGGGATTTGCTCCCACCAGCAGGACTCATTCTCCCATTTCCTACTTAGTCATTCATTTGGTTGGGTGGAGTGCATGAAGACGCCCTTTTAAAGAATCAAATAATTATTCTTTTGTTGAAAGTTAACACTTCAAAAAAGGTTTAAAACATTTATTAACGTTTTACACTCTGTCATGTTGCGCAACGTACGTCAGTGTCTCCATGACTCATTGACCTTAAATCATCATACTTAACCTTGGAGTGTGATCACAGCCACTCTGACTTTGCTGCAAATATAACACTGCAGGCCCTGTGGCTTCTGGGAAAAATCCAGCATTTCTATAAAAACCAGTGGTGAGAGAAAATAATTAGAATATTTAACAAGAATTGTCTTGTGGTTTTGAGACTTTTTCTTTTTCACATCATTGTCATTATCCCATTTTTTCTGTGATTCTGGATAACCATTCAACGTGATCCTTTTTCAGATTTCTACGTCGTATATTATATATACCTTTTTCCCAGAGGAAAACATGGAGATGATAAAAGATTTACAGTAAAAAATGCCAAGCATATGAAGCAGGCAGCTGAACTCTAACCCTTAACCCATGGGAATATTAATCAACATCTGACAAAAGGTGGACAAGAGAGACAGAGAGGGGCTGTAATGATCACTCCAGCATTGCTGGGAGATTAACAGCGTTTACAGCCATCACTCCATCTAAGGATTATTTCCTGTCAGAGGTCTGTTCAGCGGGATCAAGAAAAGAAGACGATGGAACAAATTCACTCCTCTCCCATTTATTCCCTCTTTTCACACTGCTTCCTTTTACACAAAGGATCCTCTGTGAGTGGAGATGGTGTGTGTGGCAGGGGTGGTGAGAGGGGTGGGTGATGGGTTTCTGGGGAGAGGGGCAGGCGGAAAAGGGGGAACTTCACTGGATACTATTACAATCTAAACATTTTGTTTGTCATTCTGACCTTCTTCTTAGATAGATGAATAACTGACTGACTGATTGATTTTTTACTGAAGCTCTAACTTGTAAAACTAAGTTAAACTAACTAGGGTAGGTTAGGTATTAAATGGGATAAGATGCTGCCCTTAAAAACGCTGTCTATTTTCTTCCTATACCGAAGTATGTATCATGTCCCCTTGCCTAAAGAAGGTGATTTTCATGTCAGTGATGAAAACAAAGAAATACATTTCAAACAAATCTCTTTTATTATGATTCAAATTTTGATCCTGTTCTTACTTCACATGTAATGTAAAAGTTATGTAACATATAATTATTATTTTCGCTTGCCTTGGAGACGTAGAGTTTGGTTACTGCTAGTTAATTCCAGATTGACAACCCTGGGACAAATCACAGTTAAAGAGATTTATTGAAAATATTTTGTTGCCTTAAAACAAACTCTGCACATGATTCTCATATTAACAGTGAAAGGAGTTCATATACATATAGAAACATATAGAAACACACATATTCATTTTGTACAGTCACATAAAATTTAGATGATTGATGATTGATTTGGATTTAGAGTTGGGTGCAGTAACAAACAACCAGTGTTACTACGTTCCAGTTGAATGTGAAAAAGTGTGTGAAAAAGCCTTTTTTTTTTCTTTTTTTTTTATTGTAGCAATGGATCTGCAACGGTGCAAATGATTACTATGATGATTTAGTGCTTGTTATTATTGCATGAAAATTTGTTTGTGTAATGCATGTAAACTGACACTATAAAATAAACCCTGAAAATTCTTAACCACATTGCTCTTATACGCATGATTTTTCCATTTGATATCAGGTAATCGAAGCATAAAGTTCTGTCCATGTTTCTGGCGTTTTTATGAGTGCTAATGAGTGAGAGACTTCCCCTAACATCTGCAGAGGCAGTCTTCATCAGAGAGCTGGGGACATGTTCGTCAGTTTTTCCTCTGTGTTTGGCTCATCAAGTAGGTTTTATGTCTAATCGATTACGAACTGAAGAGCTGCTCTGGACTAATTACTTACACAGGCCTTGAAACTGTTTATCTGGAAGCTCGTTCTCATCATGTTTTATGTCTGTCATTGTTCCTTCAGTTTTTCACATTGTGCTTTTTGATGAATTAACTGTACCAATGTGGGAGCTTTTGTCACTTGAAGTCTTGAAGCCACTGAGCCTTGAAATATATTCTCTAAAATTATTTACTGTGTAAGCATCGTATAGTTTTAATCAGGTTGCAGTTTGAGTTTGGATACCATCTGTTTTCACTTCGCAAATGAACGATAACGGCCAACTTTTTTCAACTGGAAACAAATAACCACAGAAATCCATGCTGTGCAAGTTTGTTCACTTTAACAAAAAAGCATGGTAATGTTTCAAATTAAATGTAAACACTGTGCCAGAGAGCTGATTGAAGTTGATAACCGTCCTTTGTTAACATTGCCAGGTGGCTGACTGACCCCGCCAGTGTCCTTGGCCGGAACTCCGGTTGGGACCTTGAAGCCTGCATGGATTGTATGACATTTTATGGTTCCTTAAATCAATCATGAATGAAAAGCACATGTGGCTGTAGCACTGTCTCCTGGGTTATACATCAAATTGGTAAGGGTGCAATAATTTGACATAAATCCATCCAAACTATCTCCCTACTCTCCAGCCCTTAATATCTCAATTGACATTCGATACTGATTTTTTCCTCTCAGTTAAAGCTGCGTTCAACCACAGCCTGGCGTTCAGCCTCAGCAAAGCAATTCACAATTCAATGTTTCTCTCAACTTCAACTCCAGTTGTAGTTCTCTTTAACTACAATGAAGTGGGTGATGATTATTATGTAGGAATAAAAATAAATTGAATTAAGTGACTCAAAACTGTATTAACACAAGGACAACATGCAGTTTTCCATCCATACTTACCCAGACATATGGTCCTTTTTAACAACACAGGATCTCCACACTACTTACACACCTACCAGTGAGTCTGACTTACAGTTCTGGAAGTGCGGTACTGATGAGTCATAATGAAGACTATAGCCTGTGGGAACTGGGACCAGGGGAAACTAGTTGATGTTATGGATGATGACACACCACCAAGTCACAGCATTAGTGTTTTGCTGTTGTTGTATCTTTACCAGAAGAAACACAAATGCAGATTGGTTTCCCATAAATGATGTCTCCACTAAACATACTCATTTCCCAGGGCATCAGTAAATTCTCTAACTGTGCCAGTGCGGTCTATGAATGCATCTCAGAAAAACCTAAAGAGAAATGTGTGAGCTTTGACAACACACTGTAGTTACATCCAAGTTTCCATGGCTCCATTCTGTTTATCTTTACACGGCACCATCAGTGTGGAATTTATAGCTTTCCATTCGAAACATTTAAGGAGACATATTGTTATTCTTTTAAAGGACCACAGCAGTGGTTTTACAGTTACAATTTTATCAGAGACCATGTTACTACTAATATTTTATTCAGAACATAATATTAAATGATGCCTCTGATTTTCTTGGTGCTCACTGAGTTGAATGAATTTGGAAAAGAAATGGAAACTCCAAACCTTTATTATGTCTCACTGATAGACAATGGCCCCAAGACAGTGGACCATAGTAGCTCACCTCCTCTGTGGTCACTGCCTAGGGGACAAATAAGGGAGAACAGACAGCACCTTTCAAACCATTAGATTGTGATAAAAGTGACCCAGGCGTGGCCAGGAACACCTTTTTTCAAATATGATCAGGTTTCAGATGACCACCCCAGTAAACCTCGACAGGCTGAAACAAACAGAGGCATGGTTAGTCTGGTATTTATTTTTTAAAAAGGGAAGCACTAGTAGTTTACACACACACACACAGCTTGTAAGGCCTTTATAGGGCATGTGTAGGCTCTTTCCATCACATAAATGTGGACCCTTTTGGAAAAGCCTTTGTCATTTTTCCTAAGTCCTGGAAATAATGGAGACTTAGAGTTTTGACTGCAATATGGCAATCTCCACGTGTTACTCACTTTGTTATGGCTACCAAGACTCCATTAGGTCACCTCAAACATAGGTCAAATTAATCTGCAGCTTCCAGTTATACCCCACTATGCATTCAGACCATAGGCCATTTGTTTTGTGAGGTGTGACTCAGACATATGTACGTATGCTGCTCTGAGTCATGAGTACAGCTTAGTGAGACTAAGGTACTTTTCTGCACGTTTCTATTCTCCACCATTTACGTTTGTGTGTGTGTGTGTGTGTGCCATCAACTTGTATAACAGTCTACTAACACTGCTTCACTCTCTCACTCGTGAAATTTTTTTTTTTTTTACAACAGATGACGTTTTAATAAAAGTTGAGACAAACTGTTTCCATTAGCCAAGCCATCTGTATCTTCACCAGTATAGTTAAAAGAAAGATGGCTTCAAGAGAGGGAGTAAGGAGTCTGGAGTAAATATCACATGGGTGGTTTTACTGATGAAAGTCATAACTTATTTTGCATAGTAAACCATCCCATTTTGATATAATGATTTTTAACAATCCTGTTAGAAACGTGTGGCCAATTAGAGTTGCTGAAAGTGAAATCATCTTGCCAATATCCAGACACAGTGAACAACCGGTCTTGATGAAATGATTTAATATTGTGGTGACATAACTGTTGTGATTGCACAAGTTGTGTTACTGTTGTGATTCTCCCACACTTCTCTGCAGCTGCAACATACAGCCATACACCCACATGCCCCCCTATTGAGAGCTTGGCAGCCAAGCCCTAAAGCAAGGCCAACAATCAGATGGAAAATGGAGAGAGAGGACGCACAGAGAGGCACAAACAAATGACTGCCTGTGTCATAATTTGCTCAAGATGCAAATCTATCCAAGGTGTTTGATCAATGGTTCCAGAGATGGCTTTTTCTTCATACCAAGAAAAAACAGCTGTATATCATATCTGTATGGGGTCGTCTGTAAAGTATTTTTTTTCTGTCGCGTGCAAGAGATGTTAAAAACTTTTACTTACAATTTTACTTGAACCTATAACCTATGAATCTATACCATTCAGCGTCTGCACTTTCACATAAGTTTTACATACAGTACTCAGTAAAAGTGTTCATTTTGCTGCAGACTGCTCTCAGTTCTGTGTCATCGTTGTTATTTTCACTTATGCATCATTGCAGGGAGCTCCCCGGCAATGCTGGCACCCTCAGTGAGATTTTTGATTGTAACTAAACCTTAGCGATGGACGCAATCGTGGCGATTCTTACTTTGATATCCTTCTTCTTTCTTCTCCTTCACTTTTTTGCACTCCTGCACTTCCTGCCTTGTGCATCTGATAATTTTGCCCTTTTGTTGACTCGTTATGCAGCTGCAACTCAAAGGGAGATCCAAACAACAGTATTGGCTAGTGTGTAATATATCACATGCATTGGTTACACACATGGCATCATATTCGCATGTGTTTGTCATGTCATGTCATCTCATGACTGATAGTTCAGGGAGCGCAGTATGTCTAGTTTTGGAATGAAACATGTCTGTCTGTTGATAATCGTGTTACTAGAAATTTTTTTTTTTTTAAAAGTATGCACGTATCTATTTTGTAACATCTGTTGTGGAAATTCTCTTGCATTTTTGTCCCAGGCAGCCACCCATGTAACCTATTGTATAAACAACATTTCAGTGTTTTCACTCGTCAAAGTCAGACTCCCTTTAACTACCTTGGTTAATTTCTGTATTGTATATTTTAATCTATAAAAAAAAGCATCACTCCCCACTCATTAAAAAGCTTGATCTTCACAGTGCTTATATTTGTATGTTCCACAACTGGATGCCAAAGTCAACAGAGAAAGAAAATATATAAATTCCCATAACCGCACAAAAGAAATTTGCAGGAATGATAAATGATAAATGTTAAAGCGTGTAGCCAGATCCCAGTGTAAGTCATCAATCACAAGTTAGATTACATAAATGACAAGTTATATGTAACTGCTTTTTTTGATCTATTTATTTGTTGTTGATTCAGCTACAAACATCCAGGGTTACTTAACTGCTGCATTGTTGTTTGTGTGATTCCACGTCAAAGACCACAGATGGATGAAAAGTCCCAACACCCAAGCACAATAATCATCGCACTTAGTCATCACACACAGATGGCACAAAGAACGTCCAGAGAAGCTGAGAGAAGGCATGTGGAGCCAACGCTGATCAGAATCTGATAACACAGAGGATACATTACAAAACACATGTTTTGTTCCTCCCTTGATTCGATATGGAGGGGATTAGACTATGACACACCAGCTGTGTGGCGTCAGAGCTGCTCCGCTCACGCATGTACCCATTCGGCACATTTAGTTTCTCATCCCACCCAAACCTTTTAAAGCCCCGGTCTCTCCCTTTTTGTTTCACCACTGCCTTATTACCAGGAGCCAACTGTGTATTATCCCCATGTCATCTTCAGAGATGTTTCCAAGTCTAATCACGTGCTGTATTGGGGCAGATAACGAGAAACACATGTTTGGCGGTGGCCAATGGGAATGTAGCTAACGTGGGATTGCCCATGCTTGTTGAGCTTCGACCTTTCCCTGTCTAGCCTTATGAGGACATTTATATAATGGACTCTCAGAGGTCACTTTTTGGATGCTGTACATACCCAAAGAACCACTATATGTTAAAAGATATTATACCAGCCAGTCAGGGGCTGTGAGCTTATTCTGAAGTGAGCCAGCTGTGAATGTGCTCATGGCCCTGAGACTTGGCGTAGACACAGCAGACGTGAGTCTCTGGGTGGGTCTCCAAACCCTCTCAGCCTTGAGACATTCAATATACACCTAAACAGGCCAGCACATTCTGTACTCCCACATGTGCAGATGCACACATGCATACAGTATTAAGAAATGTGCAATAATAGTTATACATGTGTTTGCTACAGTGAAGTGAAAATGTATGATTTGTATGAACAGACTGACTGGCAGTGATGGTGCCGGAAAGCAGAAATTATCTTAATATAAATTATCTATCTATCTATCTATCTATCTATCTATCTATCTATCTATCTATCTATCTATCTATCTATCTGTCTATCTGTCTATCTATCTATCCTCCATTCATTCTTAGAAATTAGTTACGCCATTGTATGTATTTCCTTGCCATTATGTAACATTCCATTAGTCATGCTATAATGCTGCATCAGCAGGGTGTTTTTTTTTTTGTTGTTTTTTTTTTGTTTTTTTTTTGCTAATCTGAAATCCCACAAAATGCACAAGGCCTTTTTCCAGACCCATAGTTGCACACTAGCTGTCACATGAGTGGCCAGGCTCTTTCAAATGCAATTATATTGACTTCCCAAATATTTACAGTTATCTTCTGATGATTTGTCAGCCTGCATTAAACCGAGCAAAACTTTTTTGGTGGTTGTATTGTATTGTATTGCATTGTACACCTCAAGGATTCATGCAAGCTGAGTCTACCATGTAGAAGACTTGCCAGTGCTGCTTCAACCTATTCTTCTTTGTATTTGTTTGTCACTTCTGACTGAATGAGAATATTGTGGAAAAGTGAAACACATGTTTGCCAGGCTATTGTGTTCTCAGAAATGACTGATTACTCAGAGGGGAGGAAGTGCTTTCGCTTTTATGTAACAATTTTGCCATTAACAGTAGCCTGCAATTGAGGAGTAAAAGTTGGCCCTGACCTCTGCACATCATGGTGCAGGAGATGATGGCAACTGTGGTTTGACCTCTGTCTGTGTCAGGAGTAAATGTGCCCTTACTCTGGAGCTGTGTATGTTTATGATTTCACAGTTTACTGGGCCTTTGGCCGTGTTACATAAGAGTTCCTCAGATCCACAGAGGATTGGAGGATCCAACATAAGGAGGATGTGCCCAGGGTAAGCTGGGACTTTAGAATATACAAGAGAGACCTACCACGTTATCTGTTGTCATCTCTGTAGGGCTTGAAGGATTGACAGACAGGGCAGAGGAGAGGAGGAGAGAGACAGAAAAAGAAAACAGTTTAGGGTATCCCAGCTGTGATAACTCCAGTGATGGAGCGGTCCAGACAAGCATTTGCAGCCTGTTGCTCCCCTCCCGGCGTCACTATCATTCAAAGACAGTCTGGACGGCTGAGAAAACATTTAGAAGAGGCCACACAGGTCCCCTTTGCTCATGGCTGGTCACAAATCCATGTCCACCCTCCCAAGAGCTAAAGTCTGCTGTCTCCTCTCTGCTGCAAAATCAGAATCACAGCCTGAGAGAAACATGCTCAATTTAAAGTAACCGTGGAGGAGTCAACATGTGGGGAGGGTGGGTATTAGTTGACTTGATTCCTTACCTTCTTAGTTACACATGTTTAACACAAATTTAAACACATTCAAAGAGGAGGAGAGACTGAGAAGAAATGTAGCCTTGGATAAAAGTAAGTAAACTCTGTGAGGGAATGAAAAAGAAAGATGAGGAGGGAGAACAATAAATTAAAGAAGCAAAGGAGGATAAGGCAAAGTATGACTTGTAGTACGACCTTCTGTCTACATCATTTTATGACCCTTTTACACTTAATGGTCTTCCATCAAAAGTAACTACACCATACTTCTTCACAAGTTTGTGTGTGTGTTTGGTTGTGGGAAGTATTCAGGTCCTTTACAGACTTCAGAGTTAATATAAATACTTAAGAACTACAGAACAAAGAATACTTATTAACTGGATATTGTGTAATTACTGTACAGGATTCATAATAGCTATTCCAGGATGATTATCTGCAGGTTAATCATCTGGGGTTTTGCTTCTCCCAAAGGAGAGGGGGTAGTCTTTCATAAATAATGTGGCAAAGGGGAGCCAGTATAGAGCTGTGCATGGTGATGGGCTGATGGGAGGGGGAGTGGTCTTAACCATGCAAGGATACAATAAAAGCCACTTGTCTGGACCTCTGAGGAGCCCAAACTTTCCAGTAGCACCACAGGCGGCTGCTGCACAAAGACAGACAGGAAGCGGGGCTGCCAGATGAATGAAAGTTAAAAGAGAAGAAATATTGTTTGAGCTCTCTTAAAATATTTAAAGTTTAGATTACTAAGTGCAGTTTTACTTCAAAGTTTAATATTTATATTTTTACTGCAGAGGGCTATTTGTGCAAATAGAAAAATGACGAGTCTGCTGTGCATCACAATAATCTCCCTGAGCCTGGCTGCCAGTGCTCGCAGTCAGGTGACGAGCCCGCCCTTTCAAGCAACAGGTAAGAATACATTTCTGTAAAAAAATATATATATCACCCACTAATTTATATTATAAATTGTGTGTACTACTACTTTTTTGCGAATGCATGATTGTGTGTGTGTATGCTTAAGTGTGCATTTAGGGAAAAAAAAAAAAAAAAAAGACCAAGCAGGAGGATGAGCTAAGTAAAGTGGTACCACAGCACAGGCTTCTTTAACAACAGGGTCATTGTAGAAGTAGGTAACAGAGTCGTCTCTGGGGCAACACATACACAGCCACAGTGTGACTCACCATTGACTCATTGACACGCTGCAAACTGGCCACCACAGCATGGACCGGCTGCTGAATAAATCACCCTGTCATTCACAGAGGCTCTCTGCCCACATTACTGAATGAGGACCACATCACTGATACTACTGGCTGTTCTCTTAAATAGGTCACAGGTTCCTTAGTGGCTGAAACTAGGCTAGTAGTAGTCTTTACATAGGTGTGAAAATAATCCACTTTCCCACGGTAAAATCTTGACCATTGCTCTTCTCTGTTTTGCTGTTCTTTTTTGTCATTTCATCTGTTTTCTATCTTCTTTTTGCCTCGTTGTCATCAGAACATAAAAACCCAGAGAGAAGTCTTATCAGAGATCACCTGCACTGCTTCATGAGGCTGTTATAATTCATATTCACACCTGCCTACAGGATGGCACATTGAGGGGGTTGCTGCAACTGCAAGCTTGGAAATACTAGAATAGATCTATTGCTGTGGTGGGGGGGGAATTGGTAGCTAGAAGCCTTTGTGTAATAATATGTGCTGAGTGATATTTAATGTGCTTTCAACAGCCCCTGCGAGCTGACTCAGTGAATGTCAAATTAGGGATGTGTCAGCTCTTCTCTCTTCCAAGATGGGAGGAAACAGCTCGTCTGTAGGGAGAAAAGTTTCACTCTGAGACGAAATGATGCTTTTTTATCCAAACATTGAAATTACTGCCACTGGCCAGTGATGTCACAGGTGTGTGTGTGTGTATTGTGCATGTGTTTATACTGCATATGACCTCACTGTCTGCATGATGTGAAAGCTCACAGGCCAGCTTAGTTGCAGTTCCATACAGTATAGCTTTTACTGGCAACATGAGCACTGTGTTCTCTGTCTGTTCACGGGGCGTTGCCTGTACTTATACTTACTGACTCACTCTGGCACTGAGGACTTTTGGAAAACTGCCACAGTAACAGTCAGTCTGACAGAAGCAGAGTAAAGATTAATGATCCACAGCCAAATGTATAGAGCCCCATGCTGAACAGCAGCCAAATGACTCTGCCTTTCCCTGTGAGGTAATAGCCTGTTAAGTCTAATGCTTACTGTGGTTGTTGGTTACTGAGGCTTGGCCCCGTTGCTAGGGCTGGGTGGGAAAAGGGGCCTGGCTGGAAATGGGATGAGGATGGGGGCTGCAGAGAAAATGTGTTTAGGCTAGGGGGACATTGACAGAGCCACTTTCACTCCCATTGCACATGTGTTTATTCAATCTGAGAGAACTTTAACAAATGACTCCGTTGACAGCCCACTGTACGTATGGACTGGGGACTGCCTATACATTTTCCCATGTGAACGATACACACCTACCCTTTGTGTTTGCGCCTGTTCTGCATGAGACAACGGGAAGCAGTTTATTGGAATTAGTGTCTCAGAGTTGGCTCGCTCTGTTTGTCGCAGCTGTGCTTGTTAATTCTTTTTACATATTGACACATGTGGGCCAGCAGCGGAGGAGAGCAAAGCAGCGGGATGTTGTAAAGCTTCACATGTCTAGCTGCTTTGTCAGAGGGTGTGGCACATTGTGCAGACGCACTGCTCTCTGTAGATTTAAGTCCTTTCTGTCCTTTCATAAATGACAGATTTGAGCAAATTAAGCATTTGGTTCATTTAATAAATTAAAGCGCAAATTGTGCTTAGGGTTTTCGCACTGCAATTACACTCTGGTAATTCCAGAATATGCAGGTCACTGAGCAGATCTGGACCACTGTAATACTTTGAATTTACAATTTGGTGTTACAAAGAAGCAGATGGTTCCAATCACTTGCAAATACAATCTTTTACAGAGTAAGAGAGAATTGTGCTCAGTCATAAAATGGCAGTAGGTCTTGGCTGCAGCTGCACAGCGCTTTTATTGTAATGCACACGTGTTCATTTACTTCTTTGCTGTAGTTTCATTCCCAGTTGCACTCCTAACAGAAATTTAAGATAGGAACCATTCAGAATTTGTCGACGACCCATTTTTATGCTAAACATGACCGTTTGGCACCACCTCCGACCCCAGAGGGGTCTTGTATAAATAGGATGTTGTTTGCGGTATGACAAAGAAAAGAAAGAGTTCCTTGTTTTCCTGAAAGACTAAGTACACGCAACAGGCTGTTGCTTTATGAGCGTAGTGTTCCCCACATGGTTGGGGCCACATTCTCCTGTGGGACCTGAGTTTGCTGGCAGCTGCAGGACCAGAAAAGTGTATGGAATTGCTTTCACCATGCCTGTCTCTCTGTCTGCTACCACTGGCACTCAGTCATCATTATCCTCAAGGCTGCTCCACAGTGAATGGGACAGAGTTCTTCATTATGCTTAAGGTATTACGTTGGTATGTCTACAGTAATGAATTCCAAGCTCCTTTCTCAGCATTATATAGCCAAACTGATGTTTAATTCTACCCCCTTGTTCTGTTTCACATTTCAGGGATTTAAACCACATCCAGCGGTCTGTATTCAGTCTGTGGACAGAACAATGTTTCCATGGGACAGTACAATGAAACTGTTTATTGTATCTACTTTATAAGCTTTAGAAATTTGGAAAAGTTTGGGTGGCATCACATCTGGTGAGGTGATATTGACATCACCATCGCCTTCACCTTCACCAAGGCTTTTGATGACCAGTTTCGTCTGGATCCTTCAGATTCGGTTGCACTTGATGCAAACTGCTACCCATGCAGAGAATTTATGAGCCGTGAGTCATTCCTCACTGACAGAACGGTCAAAGAGGAATCTTATCCAGACAGCTTTTAACTCAGCACTGCTTTTGACGACATTAGTAATTAGCCACAGCAAAAGGGTGTTACTCAGCTCGTAAAGTACCTGGCATCTTCCTGATCAGGCAAGAGACGAGCGAGGCTGCTGGATGGAGAGACTCTTTTATGGAGGGATTCTCTGGCATCTGCAGCCGTATGAAAGAAATGGAAAAATGAAGGATGAAGTGGCACGGGATGGGACTGAAGGGTAGATTAGTCCTCTCTGCAGTGCTTCTGCTAATTAAATCCTTCTGCAGGAGAGCTCAATACTAATGATCTGAGCACCACTGAACAAAGTCCAGACACGTGTCTACTGTGTGGCTGGAATGGAGAACTGTGACAGTTTAGGCATGGTGTTGATTAGAAGTCGTTTCAGTGTCACCTTTCTATGTATGTGTGTGTGTGTGTGCAGAAGGCAGGCTATGGGTTGATTAGAACATAAGGCAGCAAGCCATTGGCCCCCATTATTTCCTGTATAGCCCATGTGGGAAACGTTTTCCCTCACAAAGAGCCAGTGACACAGTACTTCAGTCACGGCTCTGATGTGGTTGCTTAAAGTGAGGCAGTCTCAAAACAAATGTTGGCATCCTCAGTCAGAAAGCAGAAACAAACTGGCTCAGACACAGAACATACATCCTGAGTAAGAGGGAAGAAGAATACATCAGACACAGAGGAGCTTAGGTTTGTCTCAATGACTCACAAACATGGCACCAGACACTTGAGGGACGTTGTTTAAGCTCTGACCCTGGATTTAGCCAAAACTTTCTTGGTTGCATAACAGTTGCAGACTTCTTACAGTCATAAAGCTGTAACTGTAGGAGTTCATTCAGTTATGTAATTGCCATATCATATGATGAGTCCTGTGTGGCGTAGACTTGGACTCCATTGGAGGTTTTTCAGGGCTGTACCTGTGTGGGTGAGGGTCAGAGCTACTGTGCATCTCTCCATCTGGTACTTGTTATTGCCTGGCACAGGCCACCGTCACTGGTTTGGGTCTTTTCAAGTATGCAAGCCCTGTGAGGTCTGAATGTGGATGTTGGGGAGATTGTGGGAACCCATGGTGAGACACAAATGGCCTGCCATTTTGACTTAAAGGGGCTTTAGTTTGGACAGGGAGGGTGCAGAGAAAACACAGAAAAGAAAAAGTGATGATGACAGCTCGATTGTGTACAGGTGTCATATAGACTATATTATCAGCTTACTTGTATTGTATTGTATTGTAATGTTACTGACATTGTGCCTGATATATTTTACACAAATCAGATGGAACAGATGAAAGAGAAGCACTTTGAGGGTTAATGCAGAGGAGCCAAAGGTTTATAAGAGCCAGGACTGACAAGAGCAGGAAGGAGACTGAAGAGGATAACTGGCTCCAGAGGCTCAAGTTTGGCCAGTGTCCAATACTGTATCTAATAAGCCCAGCAGAACACTCCAAGGCTTTGTTTTCTATGAGAAAACACTTTTAACAGAAAGCATTTGTGTATGTATGAGTACAGTTCAATAATAAACACACAGAAAACACATGCCAAAACATTCAGTGGAGTCATCATATACGAGAGAACAACGAGAACAATAAAGAGGGCAGAACTGGGAAAAGTGGTGCACAGGCATTTTTCCTTTTTTGGAGTTCTCAAACAGACCTTTGCTACTTCAGCAAGCATAAAAGCAAAGCAAAGACTTATGGATGCAGTCTTTATAATCAATGCAAAAGATATAAGTGTGAATTTATGTAAACTTATAGAAACACAATATTACACAATATTTTCCACTTCCAATGAGGTTATATAATTTTTCTCTCTTTTCCAGTTAAGGTTTTTGCTGGCTTAGGTGCCAACGTCACCCTGCCCTGCAGGCTCCAGTCCAAAGACCTCTTTTCCTTTGGCAACACTGGCATTCGGATAAAATGGACCAAGGTGGCAGATGATGAGGCGCTGAATGAGGATGTGCTGATGTCAATGGGATTCCTCAAGAAGACCTATGGAGCCTTTGAGAACCGTGTCTTTTTGATGGGAGCAGACAAAGAAGATGCCACTATAATGATTGCTGACGCCGCCATGGAAGACACAGGAAAATACCGCTGTGAGATCATCAACGGGATGGAGGACAGCATGCAAGAGGTGTTCTTGGAGGTGCAAAGTGGTCTCACTGATGGTAAATCCTGTTTATAATATCTATTTAGGAACATAGCTTAGGGACATTTCACATCTCATCTCATGTTATTTCATATAATCTGTGGAAATTTGAATTTAATTGGCAAGACATAGGTGTATATTAAATGTTCCATGGTCATTTTACATATGTGCTTTCACTGTTAAAAAAAAAAAAAATCATAATTCAGGATCAACAATAACATTGCCTTTGTTTTTCCTCTCTTCTCTTGTGGAAAAAGAAAATAAAAGAACAGACAGCTTGTGCTGATTTATACAAACCTCTGTAATGAGTCAGCCATGATTATATTTGAATAGTGTTCAACAGCAGTAAACAGAAACACATTTTGTCACTTTTCCAATTCATATTCTCACACATTTGATTTACTCATCAGTTTTTTCATCAGAGAGACAATAATGTCTTTTTTTGAAGTACAAAAAGCAACTGCTTCTCATGCAAGCGTGATCATTTGCATGTTTACTCATGCATTGTAATTCCAAAACCTTGGATTGTGACACACCAGATATTTGCAGAATGTCACAGCTCCTCTGCAGTGAAAGGCAGTTCCCACACAAATTCTGCTGATAGTTTTACATGCGCAAATGATCAAACTGGGTGGAGGTGGAATAGTCACATGAAATCTTAGACCAAAGAAGCGTGAACACAATATCAACCTTATGATATTTTGTTATCTGTTAAAAATTGTATTTGATAATCATGAAAAATAGTTGATACTGAAAAGGAACTTGGAATAAGGCATCAAGATCAGTAAAAAGTTTTTACCGTCACATTTGCACCACTGTCTACATATTTACTCTGCAATAATATGGATATTTACTTCCAAATTATGATTTTACAGTTTCTTTGTTTGATCTTTAATGCAGCAGAGCTTAAGTTTAGACTTAGTTTTCTAAAGATGAGGCAAGCACAAAGTCTTCTCTGCCTCTGCAGACATTTTGCAAGCGGCTGAACTCCAAAGATTAATAGGCCTACATTCACTAACATAAAACTAAACATCCCATTGCATGCCAGCAAAGGCAACCTCCCTCAAGAGTGGACTCCAAGACCACACACACACACACACACACACACACACACACACACATCCTCCATTTGTCTACAGGCCCAAATAGCTAGAAAATTACCACCATAAGTGGGCAGACTTTAAATTAAAGGAGTCGATGACGTTCACTGAGAACATCCTGGAAACAATGCTCGCAGTTAGATTTTACTTAAGGCATGATTACATTTTAAAGAAAGATATAACCTCTCACATCCCTTTTTTAACTTCAACTGGCTGGGTTGACATATTCTCATTTAATCTCTTCCTCCTCTCTCAGGTGTTGTTTTCCCATACTCGTCCATTAATGGCCGCTACAGCTTGACCTTTGACGAAGCTGTACAGACATGTGAAGAGCAGGATGCTGTGGTCGCCTCCTATGATCAGCTGTTTGAAGCCTGGAAGGGTGGTCTTGACTGGTGCAATGCTGGCTGGCTGAGTGATGGCACAGTGAAGTATCCAATCACCAAACCCAGAGAGCCTTGTGGTGGCTCCAGTTCCCCTGGCCTCAGAAGCTATGGTCGTCAGAACAAACAGACCCGCTTTGATGTGTTTTGCTACGCTTCTGCATTCATAGGTGAGGTTTTAATTTGTACATCCATTGTGCTAATATGTTCTTTAGGGTGACAACTGTTCAGGTGCCGTGCTTGCACCAAGAAACAAGTAACGGGAAATACTTGAATCATCTATTAAGAACAGAATTAGGCCATCAAATGCTTCTCTTGATCACCTGTTGTTTTCTGCCATCAGGACATTTCTATTGGCTTGTCCAGCCCAACAGCTTGACTTTTGATGAGGCTGTCCAGGCATGCTTAGATGACGGTGCAGAGATCGCCAAGGTGGGCCACATGTACGCCGCCTGGAAGATCGAGGGCTACGATCGCTGTGATGCTGGCTGGTTGGCTGATGGAAGTGTCCGCTACCCCATCTCTAGGCCCCGTAAGAACTGCAGCCCCACAGAAGCTGCAGTGCGGTTTGTTGGATTCCCAGACAAGATGCAAAAGTCTTATGGCGTCTACTGCTTCAAACCACAGTGAAAGGGTAGATAGGAGTAGGGAACCATAACCACCAAAGAGCTGCAACAACCACAACAAATAAAATCAACAATAAAGCAGATAAGCTTTGGATTTAAACTAGCATGAACTCAGTATCAGAAGCTGTGATAACCCCTTTTTTAACTCCTTAAAAAATACTGTTCATCTTACATCCATATGCAATGAATGGCAAAATATTTTGTAGTCATAAAATTTTGTTTTACTCTAACTGTGGGCTCATAAATTTTACACAGACTGTGGGGGAAATGGCAACAGTGTCAATGTATGAGTGATGTGACAGGGACAAGAACTTAATGGTCGTGAAACATCATCTAAGTGTGGTTTGTCTTCCAGAGAAGGTTTTGATGAAGTTCAAGATTGGAGCAATTCTGCACATGTGCAGATGATATTTGCTGCTTTAAAAATGTGTGGAAAGAACAAAAAGGTGAGATAGTTTATTTTAGTTTTTGAAGTACCACACCAGTGATAGGCCCCTAATTTGATAAAAGTAATAAAAATGACTTGTCTACTACTGTTGAGTTATCAATTTCAACATGTTATATTGCAGTAAGTAAGGAACTGGAATCATCTTTTACTCTCTGAGATGTTTTGACCTCTTAAACTTCAGAGCTGTGATCAAATTTACTGTTTAACACAAAATGAATGTAAATGTTTTTGACTGTGAGTTTCTCTACATTGATTTTTCCAACTCCAACTGATTAGTCCAACTCCCAACTACAATTAGTAGAACTACATTTTTTTTTTTTTTTTTTTTTTTTTTTTACAATTTTTTTAATCTTTTGGATTGTGTTTGTTTAACATTTTTGGAATTTTTTAAATGATTGTCACTATTTTTTTTATGTCCTTTATAAATAAAAACAATTTATATGCACCAGATAGAAAACAACAATGATTTTTTTAGCAGGTTAGAGAAGGCTAAGATTTTTCTTATTTGCTGTATTAGACCATTTCTGAACGCCAAGAGAGTTTCACATTTTGACACTGAGGTTATGAGCTGTACATTTCTTCTGGCACCTGTACTATGGTTTAATTCATAAATACCCATTGAGTTGTGGAAATGCTGTAGTGACACGATGTGAGTTAGTATGTATTTGGGATTAAAGTAGAAATCAAAACCAGTAAAACTTTTTTTTTTCTTTTTTGATTCACAAAGGCAAGAGAGCACATGATTTAGGTATTACTTGTAAAAAAAAAAAATATACATTTGATATCATCTCTTTTTTTACTTTTTCTAACCATGGGCACTGATATGTGGTACTTACTGCAGGTTACATGTTGTATTATGGTGATGCATCCTTTGTCAAAGCTACATTTAAATCTAAAAATGTCTGTTACACTTGTGCATTTGTACACACTTGCGCATGAATAATGGTGGAGGTGTCTTTTTATATATATCTTATCGCCATGTACCTTTTTCAACAAATCTGTTCAAAATAAAGGCCATAACTTTTGAAAACAATTTCTGAAACTCCTCCTTTTTCCAAAAATGAACATTTTAATCTCCACTGGAACCAAATGAGCATGCATTACGTGCTGATACTGAGGTTTAAGCAGAGATTTCAGCAGCATTGTTTAAGATGCCAAATTAGGGGCCATGTATCTGGCATGAACCCATGCCGTTGAAAGGATTTAAGATTAGACTCTCCTCAATTTGTTCTTTGGCATGTTTTTAATTCAGTGCCAGGCTGCCAGCCCACCACTAAGTTAGACAAAGGAAACAGTAAGACAGTCTGTAAGAGGCTTGTGGGAATGCATGGGAATGGGGTCAGATTTAGGTAGATACAGCAGTGTAACACCAGACAAATGTAGATGTGTTATGGTGAAAGCTTTTTGTTTGGAGGATGCTGCAGAGAGCAGAGAACAACAGAGAAAACAAAGAGAATGTACAAACGTTTACCAGTTTTTCAGCATATCAAATGTTAATAATGAGAAAAGAAACCTTAATTTTAATCTGTGGACTATTAAACACTTGTAGTAAATGCACAAAACATTTATGTTTCTGCACTCTTGTACATAAGGATAGTTTTTTTTGTCTCCATGTTTATTTATGCTGAAAACAGACAGTAAAATTGATCAGCAGTTGCTGTTGTAGACAACTACTGTACTTGGCCGAACCTGCAGCAGTAAGGGTGATGATTTCATTTGTTTTCTTTCTAAGGTTTTAACCAATCAAATGTTTTCCTGACACTCAGCAAGTCTGATGAGACTGCATCCCAAAGGCTTGTCGCTCACAGGTATCCAAGTTACACTTGGTAGGAAAATAGCAGGGCAGTAAGTGGATGATGGACACACTGCATCAGGCTAGACAGAGTCTCAGGCGCCTGTCAACCTAAGAAATCTGTAAGAGCCAGGATGTGTTTCCTTTCTGAAACAAACCTAGAAAACCTGTTAAATACCAGAGAGATCTGGGCAGAGAAGTTGAGGTTTTTCCACTGATCACCCATGAGGCATCTGCATTTCATGAGGTGTGATTGTAGACTTTACTCTCACTGGGGAATCTAGGGTCAGCCTTTGATCATAACTTAAGTTGTCCATAATGACAGAGCAGGCACTCACAGTGAAAACACAAGGCAAACTTAGACAAAGATTACATCAACCAACTTGATGTTATTATCTATGTAATGGTGCTTTGTGCTCTAAGGAGTGTCAGTGTGTCAAGGCACTGGTGTGTAAAGGGGCGTTCTGAGAACAGTGGTTAAGAGTAATGTACTCAAAAAGCTTCTATTTTTTATACCAAGGGAATTAATCTTCTTACTTAATGCACCACCATGTAGGCATAAGAAGTGTTTAACATTCAAGAAGAGCCACCTTCAGCCACACTATTGACTAAAAATGCAGTGTTGTGCAATTATATGCAGATCCAGTTGAGCAGCATCAGCCATTTCATCCTAAGTGTCACTTATGATCTGTAATCCACTTCTTACCCCATATGTTTGCTATAATTCACAGCACTGCTTCCTGCCTGTCGCCGGCTCAAAATATCATCTGTCTACCAACAGTTTTTGCAGAGCATGTCTGATAGGCTCTTCAGTTTGATGTATATGAAAGACACGTCAACACTTTGAAATGAGAGCATGTGATTCTGGAAATTCAGTTTAAAAAGATTCACATTATGTTCAGTGTTTGCGTGAGTTGTGTGGGTGCTATAAGGACAGAAATGAATATCTACCCTACTGAGCAGACATAAACCATGACTTAGTCTGATAGCACTACCTGCTGGTGAAACCACAACACTATTTACTCTGTACACAATTTACTCATGTGTGAGAGGACCTTTTTCATTCATGCATTCTCTTTACCAGGATTTTGCATTTCTGAGGCACTTGCAAGCATGAAACGGAGAAATCATGTTAAAAGTTTGCTACGCCATAGAAGCAGAAATACGAACCATATACAGTTTAGACCATCCACTACACCAAACCACCAAATCTGGGGAAAACCTACACATACACAGAGAGAACATGCACCGCACTCAAAAACATATTTTCAAACATTTCTTTAGAAAGTCCAAATGTTCTTAGTATATAATATCAATATTTTTATTTTATTTCTTTGGTGATTTAAAGCAGGAAAAAATGGTTTGATTTTCTTAAAAAAAAAAAAAATCACAAACATCCCAGACATTCACATTGTAAAATAAAAAATAAAAATAAAATAAACTGTTATAAATATAAAATGATATTATGTGCACATTAAGGCTGAAACACACACAGAGACATTCACAGGCAGACAAAACAAAACAACGTTTCTCCATTAAAAAAAAAAAATGGCTGGAGACACACATAGCCATCCACATGTACAAATACTTTGTTAAAGTTACAGAACAACATTATTGCAGCCGATGGGGCCCTCCTTATTTTTTGGTCCACTGTTGGCATTAAAGATGTAAAAAGACATATAAATCCATCATATTGTTAGGAAGTCTTTCATCCTCAGTGCATCCCATTTAGACAGTCTGTAAATTGTGGATCCTGTCAAATGAACAATAAAAATACATGAAGAGCACTGCTGGGCTATGTGACAGCATCATATTACAAAAGTAAGGAGATCCAAGAGCAGCTTGAGAATAAATTGTATTTCTGCCGTTATGTTCAAGTCTTCTTGAGTGTCTCACAAAATACATTCTCTCAACGGTTGATTACAATTGACCACAATGACAGAAAGAAGAAGCAAAGAGAGAGCCGACTCTTTAGTGTGTGATTATGAACAGCATTAAAATTATTGTAAACATGCTGTAGCAACTATTGTATGTTATGAACTATTGTAAGTTATTGTAAGTATTGTAACACGCATTAGCACAAAATACAGGTTACTTGAGCCACACTTCCCTTCTTTCATTTTAAAGCAGATGATGGACATTGGTTTCCATCAGTGGATAAAGGCATCGTCGGTAGGTACTGTACTTACAACTTAGAACCATCTCTCATAATAAATTGCAAAAAATCAAAAGAAATATCAGTAAGTTTTTTTTTTCATTCTCTCTATAGTAATCTATCAATAGACATTTATCTGGACAAGGAATCGATGACATCCAGTGAAGGCTGCCACCACAGAGCAGGTCTCCAGTTGTTGACTGAACAATGTGGTGCATTTTCCCCAGTCTTGTGTGTGTCATTAATCTGGAATCTGGATAATTACCACTTGCAAAGCTATGAAACTGGTTCAAAACATGATTTGTATCTCTGCTGATTTGAAGACTGAGGTTTGATTCTTCATAAAAGTTTATAGTTCTACACATGTGAAATAATAGTCTACCAATATAGGAGCCACTGATGCTTCCATTTGTGTTTTGAGAAACCAAACCTGGATCTCTTAACTAAGAATTAATATAGTTAAGGGTTGAGGGTTTAAATATATATGCATATGTATGCATGCTCATTAAAATGAAGTCCAGCTTAAAACAGCACGACAACATAATCGATTCCTTTACATAACATAAGCGCTATAATTTCACGACAGCTTTTTTTTTCTTTGAATAAGGAACACTTACTGTATGGTGATTTTAAATAGCACAGTTGCTGTAAAAAGGTATAAGACAACAGTCATGGTTGTATTATTTGATATGTAATGGACAAAAATAAAATGTCCTCAGTTTAAAAAGGATTGATGAGATTTTTTTTTTTTTTTTTGCTTTTCCAGTAGCCAGCTGAAAGTATTTTATCCACATTGGCATTGGTACAAAACAATGCCCCTTGACAAGAAAAGTCATGTGTCAACATCTCTTTAAAAGGCACTGCATGAGATTCCATTGTCATCCAAAAGGCAAGAAAACTGCAGGTTATCCTTTTGGATTCTTTGATGTGTTTTCTTTTGTGCTTTTCCTTTGAGAATATGTTTCCACTTTCCTCACAAGCATCAGCCATGTGTTCTTGTCTTGGGTAAACTGTGCCATGTTGCACGACAATCACTGTCTCTTCTGCCTATGTTCAGTCCTGTCTCTTCTTCCCCTGAAGCGCTGGTGGAAAAGAGGGATAGCCTCATCTGGCCATCTTTGGAAGTTGTTGATGCTGTAGAGACTAGTATGTTGATGTCGTCTGATAAAAGTCCTCCGATAGCTAGATGCTGTCAGAGAAAAAGTATATGGTATAATGAATCACTGAAATAACAACACTTAACTGTCAAAATAAAATCCAGTACAGTCTGAGACATACAAAGGAATGCATGTATATCTTGAGATGCATTACTAGCTGTACTTACGGTTCATGCAGGTGATTTTAGGGATGTCCCATCTTCCATTCCCGCGACAACGGATAGTTGGGATGTGCCTCTGAATAAAGCCCGTCTGGCACTGGTACCTCACCAGCGAGTTGATCTCATACCTCTCACGCTTCTTACCAAAGGTTCGTGCATTCTCCACCAGAGGGGGCTGGCTACAGGCCACTGAGGAACAGAAGTGTCAATAAAACATTATTTTCCAGCTCATCTGTATTATTCTTTTTGAATTAAGAAATGATTTGTGCCTGTATCTTATTACCTGTGCCTTTCTTGCAGGTGAAAGTGAGGTGATAGTTGCAAGGAACGTCGTTCCACTGGCCGTCCTCATGCCAGATCATCACTACACAATCCTCGCCAGAAGAGAAGAAGCTGTCAGGCTGGTTTGGCCTCCAGTTTTCATATTGCTGAAACAGAGATAAAAGAACAGACTATAAATAGAAGGACATGATGATATTAATTTAGTAGAACTTTTATTTGAATGCATCTCACTAAACTTGTCAGAAAATGCGCTCTATACATCTGTATGGCCTGGCATACAGATGTTTATCTCCTATTTAAAGAGTAATAGTTACTACAGTAATTATGTATATTTGTTTCCTGATAAACTGAATGCAAGATTACTAAATGAGCGCATGTGTTGTTACTACCACCTATCTTCTTCCACAGGCTGAAAAAGGAGACGCTGTGCTGTTTTGGCAGCAGCTTTATGTCACTGTAATTTTAATTAATGGCCACAAGAGGGAACAACTGTTTCTTTCAAGGAGTCAACATTAACTCAGCAGCTATTACATCATCATAGTTCAGCTGTGAGGGACAGTTGCAGGCTCCATGTGATTTACACAAGGCACAAAATGGGCTTATAAACAATGTCACAGGCAGCTACATTACTGTGCTGCAAATCTCACAGCAAGCCACAATATGTCTAAATATAATACTGAGTACACTGAGTAGGATTTTTTTTAAGTGTTCTGAGCAGACCACAGAGCAGTGGCTTATATCAGACAGTGATATGAGATAGTTGGCATGATCAGTATCCATGTTCCAGGTACTGTGTGTTTAGGAATATGGCTTTGTAATAACAGACAAACATAAGTTTTATGCCATTTCATCACACAGTCTGCAAACCTGGCGTTACATATGTAATTCTGCAGGCACAGGATTCCGTACACACAGCTGTACATCGCCGCACTTGTACAGTATACACACAGCTGTAGCACAGGAATTGATGCTACCTGCAGTCTTTCAGCGCACTCTAGGTTCAAACGGGTTCTTCAAAGCTGTGAATCCCCCACTCTTCCAATCACGCCCTGAGGCTCTGCTACTCTGTCATTATGGTTAACAAACACACACACTGGCTTCCTGCTCTGCTCACTTCAAGTTAACAAATATGTGACCCATCAATTGCACAGCGGGCCTACATCTTCCTCAAAATAATCAAACAAACTTTGATCACCCACATGCACGCACACTCATCCAAAGACACAACAACTTGGGGGTTTCTGTGCCCTACTGCTGAAATAAATCATTTTTTTCCCCAAATGTAAATATTTAACTGTTTTTTTTAAGTAGTCTTATTTATTATACTTAAATCCACTGAAGGTGACCACCCACCCAGACCCCCTGGGCTCTCTTGCTGCAGCTGAACACAGGTGCTGTCCATCTGTGTCTAGCAGCCTGTCTGATGGCCCTTCCCCCGGGTAGCTTCCTGTTGGCTGGCCCCCCTGATGTGTATAGGGGTTAAAGGGGGCCATACCTGTCCACGCCTGCCAAACTCCCCTCCACACAACTTCACTCACACCCTCATCACCCCTTAATCTCTCAGCTGAGGAAGGGTCCCCAAAGGCAGTCTGTGCTTATCTTTTAACCCCGAGGCTCTCTCTATACTTCCCCTATCTTTGGTCCTGGAGAATTATCTTTGAAGTAAGGACATCAGTCTGTGCAACACAGATGCACACGGTAATTAGCCACTTTCCTGTCTTGTAAGGGGGATCTTCAGCAGCTACACACACTCACAGACTTTTGTGCTGTTTCATAAACACTACAGTTTGCATTTTTCTCCCTGTCATCATCTTTGCTTTGTTGCAGCTACTTCCTTTCCTGTGCTGGACTCACACTGAATAAAGGGATTCAGTGGTGCCTTAACAGCATGGTCCACATCAGATTTATGACCACAGCAGTCGGCCATCAGGGTGTAGCGATATGAGGCAGAGGAGAGTACGTCATGAGAAAGTCACCACAGCCCCTGAAAAGAACGACTCTCCCTACTAGATGACTGTATCTGTCACCAGCATCACTTCCAAATATTTACACTGTCTCTGTGGCATGTTTGTTGAGACAAAAATATGTGAGAAAGGAGCCTATCTTACCATAAGGCTGCCGTCAGTCCAGCGGAAGTCACTGTCAAACATCTTATCATTCAGGCCGATCCACTGGTAGTCCTGTCCAAGACCTGCCATACAGGGTAGAGTGAGATACAGCAGATTACATTTCTCTGTTGCCATATGTCCTTTTTAGGACTGCTCAGTTGTGAGAGGAAACAAGAGATACTGGTGCCTGAATCATTTTCTTGCAGTTACAGTTTACTGTAAAACTACCTGATGTGGCCTTAACAAAGTACTTTTACTATTTCGATTTTATTATGTAGGTTTTCTAAAGTAGGGATTGATTTTGTTCTCATGCTTATGGACAATTATCTGCAATTAGGAACCTTAACTTACGATTGACAAACTGTTGCTCCTCATGGGAGAGGATGCTGGTGAGATGAGCCCCCTGTATACGGCACTCTCTCTCTGCTGTGTCCCAGTTCCTTCTGTGAGGGAAGTACTTGTAGCAGTGGCCTTGAAATTTATGCCAGCCGTAGTCACATACTTCTGTATCTGATGGTAGAGAGAAAGAGAGAAAGAGTAAGGTGCACAGGAAAAACTATGGGTCAGCAGAGTGAAAGCAAACATTTTCAAAGGAAAGGTAACCTTTTAGCTTTTACTCACATCTATGCATCTGTTTACCTCACCATCATGACAAAATCTAATCTAATGCATCTCTAGCGCTCTTCACACCTACGTTTACCAACCCTCAGGCCTGCTGTTATCTATTATTGCTGTCTACTGTCTCCAATAAAGATGAAAGGGTACCAATGTGATGGATTAGTTCCTACAGCCCATAACAGTAGTGAAGAAGGAATTCTATTAAGCACTAGCAACTATTCAAAGTGTCATTGTAATGCTAGGGCTTCTTCTCAGATTATTAATTTACAGGCATTCAAAATGCAACATGAAACACAGAAATTATTTATTATATTAAATTACTAATGTGTTAAATTACTGAGAAGACCAGGGTCCTTTAACATCTGCAAAAAACTGTGACTGATGTTCTACCAGACTGTGGTTGCTAGTGCACTTTTCTATGCTGTGGTGTGCTGGGGAGGAAACAGCAAGAAGAGGGACCCAGCACGACTGGACAGACTGGTGAGGAGGGCCGGCTCTGTGGTGGGCACAAAGCTGGGCTCATTGGTAAAAGTGGCAGAGAGGAGGACCGTGGAGACAACTCCCATACATACTGTATTATATTTTTTGTATAATTCCTTTTTCTGAGTTATATTGCTTTAATGCCCTTATAGTATATGTATATCTGTGCTGCTACTGGAAACTTGAATTTCCCTTGGAATCAATAGTATTTCAAAGTCTAAGACCACTGAGTAAATTTATGAAACATGCAGTTTTAAACTCAAACTCTCTATTTCACTTTCATTTCCCAGATGTGCCCTACTTCCATCTCAAATTTGTTGAACTTGGGGCATCATCTGCTTTGGCTGATTTTTACTGACCAGTGTCTACACCCTAAATTTTGTCAGAATCACTCATGAGTGAATCACACCCAGTTTGTGTACTTAGACACAGCTGCTGTCTCGGAAATTTTTGCCAAAAAAAAGAGAAAAAAGTAACTTTAAGAGGATCAACCCAGAAAAAAGGCTCAGTATTCTGGGACTAGACTGTAAGTGCACAAATACAATATCATCAAAGGATAAAGATGACAGTGTTATCAAACAAGACTAGGAAAAGCTGCAGGGTAGAGGAACTTCAAGCCCTGTACTTCAGAAATACCTTTTATAGATAACCTTAGCGTCTGAGTAACAGAAGGAACTTACAATCTACTATTCTACTCCTGTATGAAAATGTCAAGAAGTGACATATAGTGTAAACCACATTTGAGCTGGCAATGCTGGTTCATGGATGTTTGTGTGAGTATGGTGATGAGATAAAGATCATGTTTATTTAATTCATGTTGTACTGTTAATGCCTGTGGGAATCATAAGACAGTACTGTATACAGCTGCACTGATGGTGGTGATATGTCTAATATTTGAATGACACATAATCTGTTTATTTGGGTTTATTTAAGGGTCCAATCATGTCATATAAAAATCATCTAAGCTAGACAGGATATAGAGACGTCTGGTACCCCTTACAATAATGAAATGGCATATTTTCATTAGTCTGAAACAGAACACTCAGAGAAAAGTTAGGGGGAGAATCCATCAAATCAACACAAACTTACCCTCCTCACAATACAGTCCAGAATAGCTTGGCAGGCACACACATGTGAAAGAAGCCAGCCCGTCAACACATGTACCTCCATTGCGGCAAGGGTTTGACTGGCACTCATCAATATCTATGTAAGAAACAGAAGCAATTAATAATAGGAAACGGCCAAAACGAATTGTAGTCCATAAAACTCATTTAAGATAAATTTGGTGTACATTAGGTGAATGTTAGTGAAGTGAGATATTGTGAGAAGTGAGAAGAAGTCTTTCCTACCTGTCTCACAGTGATCACCACTGTAACCAGGAGGACAGCTACAGGTATGGATGCTGCCAGTTTTATAGCAAGAGCCTCCATTCAGACAAATGTCCTCCGTGCATGAGTAAGTTCCTGTTGTAAAATTAAAATAAAAGCAGAACAAAAGTTGTGTTAAACCAAAGGTTATTCTGACTTTACACATTTTGCTGTATTTAAGTTAAAGCCTTTAAAGAAACATACCTGGAATTTCAACAGTTTCACCAACAACGGTGTGGCCCAAATCCAGTCCTGTATCCGTCTGGGGAGTTGAGCTACTGTCCAGTTTCTCATGCTCACCAGAGAAAGATGATGGAGTGGTAGCTTTAGATTCAACTGACACTGGCAGGCTTTGTGTCTGTGTTGGCAACATTGGTGTGAACTCTGTTTGGGTCGCTGTGGCTCCCTCAATTTTGTCTATATCGTCCTCTTTCATAGAAGTGCTACCAATGCTGGCAGACTCCACCTTTAAAGGTGTGGTAGCTTCTGCCTTGAAGATAGTCTGGATTTCATCAAATGACAGAGCATGTTGCCCCCCCACACTGTGGATGTCTGGTTTCTTTGTAGTCATCAACTCTCCAGACCCACTTCCAGAGCTGGCAGACCCACTTTCAGTCCCCGTATCGGAGGGGGACTTAGTCATAGAGATGATTTTCTCAGTCTCATCACCACCCATCTTTACAGTGCTTGCCATGGTCATACTTTCTACTGAGCTGCTGATGCTTTCTGAACCACTCTCAGAACTAGAGGATGATGATACACTGACAGGAGCTGGTTTAGATGGCATAACAGTGATCACTACTGCTGCTCTAGCTGACTGGGTGACCTTGTCGTTTGAGCTACTTTCAGTTCCATTCACTGAATCGGCACTCTTACTCTCAGGTGTCTGTGAAACAGCTGGTGTTGCAGTTATGAACTGTGCTGCTTTTTCTGGTGCTGTACTACCATTGTATTTTGGAGTAGCGTATACCATGTTGATGTTACCCCCATCATAATCTGGGATTGAATAGTCATTATCTGGAAAAGGTGCTGTTTGAACAGTTGCACCTCGAGATAGTTCAGTCTTTGTACTACTTGAAACCTGGTCAAGAGTGGGTTCAATCATCCCATTTTCCAGTGAAGCAGACACAGTTGTTGATTCTGTAATCTGACTTGTTACATGACCTGGATAACTAGGCTGAATCGTGGTCGATGATGGATCCTGAGAAGAAAGATCTGTGTCAGGGTGGTGTGTTAGTGTCATCTCTGATTTGATTTGTTCAAATGATTCCTTGGGAGTTGTTCGGTCCTGTATAGGAGAAGCTGTTGTGGCAAACTGGACTAAAACATCAGGCTGAGAGGATGCTGATGTTGAAAAAACAGCCGGGATTGATGTGGATACTGCTTCAGTGTCTGAGCTTGTAGATGTTTCTGTTGCATGTGAAATACCAGAGGGCTGATGGGTATTTACTGGGTATGAATCTTGTGTTGAAAAATCCGAAGAATCAGAATCTGTTGATCCTGACTCATGAGAAGTTGATCTCTCAGTTGACTTGACAGTGCTAGCCACAGCAGAGGATTGTGTTGCATATGTTTCAGTGACAGAGGTCTCAGGTGACTTCTGTCCTGAGGTTTGTTCATATGCAGATGATTCTGGTTCATCAGTTGGTGTGTGTGTTAAAGTACTGGTGATACTGTCCATCTTAGCCGTACTAGACAGGGGTGAGTCAGCTGCAGCGTCAGATTCAGAATTGGAATTACCAGATGGCTCATCACCTGAACCTTCTGGCAAAATGATAATAACTGTTTCTGTTGATGCAGGGATCTCCCCTGATTCTGATGATGTCTTTTCATAACTTGAGCCCTCTTTATCTGTTGAAGTGTCTGTCTCAAGTGACACTATAGTTGATTTGTCAGTGGCAGAGGTAGGAGTGGCAGTCTGTTCGCCCTCTCCTGACGCAGTTTTGGGTGATGCTGTTGATGTCTCTCCAGAGCCCTCTTGGCCAGTAAGATCTGAAGTCGCAGATGGTGTTTCAGTGCTGAACAGTGATGACACAGTTGGGGTAAGACTCTGTTTTGTTTCCTCTACAGCGTGTTCAGTTGAAATCTCTGATGTTTCCATTGAGCTTGACTCTGTTGAGGTTACTGGATGAACAGCTGTTGTTTCTTCTTCAGGCTTTATAGATTTGTCAGTTTCTGATTTTTGGGTTTGGGATTCATCCCCAGCAGGCTCTGTAATTTTAAATTCTTCTATTTCATCTGTAGCAGGCGAGGTCACCATAGAATAGGTAGTTGTTTTCTGGACTTCATCACCTCTGTTTGAGCTTCCTTCACCATCAGTTGGAACTTCTATTGTTAGAAATGCTTGGCTTGGTGCTTCACCTGACTTATCTCCCAGTGATGTGGTTGTAACTCCATCCTGCGGAGTTACGTCACTAGCTTCGAAATGATGGCTTGATTCCTCAGCCGGCAATATTGGGCTGGTTGTGGGCAGTACAATTTTCTCAGTGGAGATGTCACTGTGGGGATGATGAGTAATTGCAATCTCAGACCTTGCCTGTTGGAAGGACACATCAGGTTGCGTTGTCTCCGGTTCTGGGACAAAAGTGGTTACAAACTGAATCATTATGTCAGGCTTTGAAGTTTCATCCTCTTCGGTCACTGTGGCTGGTTTCTCTGTACTGAGCACATGAAGCAATGGAGTGGCTACAGTCGTTTCAGTCTCAGCTGTCACTGTCAAAGGTGGTACAGTTGTGGCATCTGCTATCTCAACCCCAGAGCTCACCACTTCTGTAACATCTGTGATACTTGCCACTAAATATGTATCAGTGCTTTTGGGAGGAGCTAATGTTGTTGTGTGCATCAAGGGCTCTGTCAAAAGAGTGTCAGGAGAGGATGTGGAAATTGGCCTCTCAGTGCCATAAAAACTTGAAGCAGAAGTTGAAGCTACTGCTGTTTCAGCCTCATCATTTCCAGTTTTAGGTGAAGTTGGTTTCTCTGTGCTGTGTAGTGAGGAGGCTGTAGATTTAACTAACTTGTCAGATGTTGTCCATCCATTCACAGAGGAGGTTGTGTCTAAAGTATCCTCTGCAGAGCCTTCATCAATGTCATCGCCACCGCTACCTGAATATTCCTCATCAGTTGCTTCACTGGTTTGTTTCACTGTGCTGGGTTCAGTGGACGCAGTGACTGAAGGCACAGCGGCTTGTGTGGAAACTATGGTCTCATCAGTTGTGTCGGGACTGGTGGTTGTTACAACTGGTGGTGATGTGGTCATAGATTTTTTTGCTTCATCTGTGGTCACCAAAAAATCCTCACTGGACACTGGAGACACAGAGCTGGAATCAGTTGTTTCAGTTAAGACTTGAGAAGGCAAAGATGAGGATGTGGAGATCTCAGTGACTGACTCAGTGACTTTATCCGTGAATTCCTCACTTGATAAATTTTCCTCCCCCAGCCATTTGGTGTGGGTTTCAATAGGGACAACTGTGTGCAGTTTAGTTACATCATATGTTTCGGATATATGCTGCCTAACAACATCAGCAGAAGATGTGAGTGTTGGCTTTTCAGTGCTATAAAGACTGGAAGCAGAACTTGGTATTGCTGTTTCAGTACCCCCAGGAGCAGCTTCAGGTGATTTAACTGTAAATGGTTGGTTGGTTGGTTTCTCCGTACTGAACAGAGAGGAGGCTGTAGATTTGACTAACTTTTCAGATGCAGTCCATCCATCCACAGGGAACCCTGAAGGTGTCTCTGAGATATCTAATGCAGAGCCTTCCTCAGTGTCACTGCTACCTGAATATTCCTCATCAGTTGCTTCACTGCTTTGTTTCACTGTACCAGATTCAGTGGACACTATTGTGTGTGGTGTGGTAGTGGCTGACGGCACAGTGGTGTCATCTGTTGGGTCAGCACTTGTGGATGTTATGGCTGTGCGTGATGGGGTCACAGGCTTTTCTGCTTCATCTGTGCTCACAAAATATTCCTCACTTGACACTGTGGTGACATACATGGAGTCTGTTGTTTCAGTTAAGACTTTAGAGGGCAAAGATGAAGATGTGGAGATCTCAGTAACTGCCTCAGTGACTTTATCCATGAATTTCTCATCTGATAAATCTTCCAGTGCTGGAACTGTTTTGGTGTGAGTGTCAGTAGGGAAAACTGTATGTGGTGTAGTTAAATCATGTGCTTCTTCAGAGCTTGATTTTGTGGACACAGTGGTAGCTGGGGTGGCATGTGCTGATAATGAGACCATCTCCTCAGTAGAAACACCTGCCATGGGTGATGGCTGTGAAGTGGACTGTGAATATTCAGGAGATGTTGAAGCTGGCGACAAATCAGTGGTTGAGGTAACCTGTAATGTCTCTGGTGTTGGAGTAAAGAAGGTGGCATCGTCAGTCCCCGAACCTTCTGTGATTTCTGTCACCTCCAACTTCTGCGTCATGGTAACTGCTGTGATACCTCCAGCCTCCTCTGTCTGAATAGTTGGGTAAAATGAAGAGGACGAAACAATGGAGGTACCATCTGCATCAATGATTGTATCATCTTTGGCGATAAGAACAGGAGTGTGACTTTCTTTGATACTGCCTGTAACTGTTGAAAACAATTCATCTTCTTCTGTTACATCCTCTGTGAATATGGAAGTTGTGCTGCTTGAGGATTTTGAAACATGCAAGACCATGGTAGGTGTTTGTTCACTCAGATCAGTTTTGGGTTGGCTGCTACTAGGGGTAATGATCACTACCTGTTGGTCAGTAACACTATGATATACAATGGAGGGAACTGGGGTGGACATTGACATGAATTCATCTTGCTCATGTTCACTCCTGGAGCTTACAGTAGTGACATCAACTGTAACGTGATCACCAACCGAGGCTCCAGCTGTATGAGAGGGAATAGTTGAATCAGAGGACTGTGTTATATGCTCAGATACAGATACTTCATCTTTCCCAGTAGTTGACACAGGAGGCTTTGTTGCTTCGGAAGTGATGGGGGTATCTGGAGTAGTTTTGCCCTCCTGTAAGGAAATCTGTTCGTCAGAGGTTGATGTAAGTGAAACAAATGTTTCGGTTTCACCTGTCACTTCTCCAAATATGATGCTCTCAGTGGTCTCATCACCAGAACTCTCCCCTTCTGTTAAAGTAAAATCTGGACTTTGTTTTGATGTATCAGTTGTGGAGAGAGACATGTCAAGTGACTGGGCAGGTGTGACAGTATATACTGTTATGATATTTGCCTTCTCCGTGCTGTACAGAGAAGAAGCAGCAGTAGATTTTGCAAAATCTGATGTTTCAATTTCATGTGATGTTGGTGTCACTGTAGGTTTCTCTGTGCTGAACAGGAAAGAGGATGTACTCAGTGACCCCTCAGGAGACTCTGTGTTATAAGCAACTGAAGATGACACTGAAGATGTGTGAGGGAACATAACAGCTGAGCTCCCTGGGAGAGTTGAAGTAAGGATTTTGATAGACACTGCAGTTGGTTTTTCAGTGCTGTAAAGAGAAGAGGCTGTGGTACCAGAAGGTTTTCGAGTAATAACATCATCAGTAGACCTATTTGTTGAGCTCTCCTCTGTGAGAACAACATCGCTAGAAGACACTGTAATTTGTTCTGTGTCTGTTACTGTAGTTGGCATCATAGTAGGACTTGTGACCGGTGCAACTGTACTTGATCCATCAAAAAAGTAATCACCTGATTTATCATCCTCTGCACCAAAGTCATCTGGGAGGATCCCACTACCCTGCTCAGTAATGTAAATCTCAGTGCTTGTCATGTGTGGAGATTGAGTTGATGACATAAATTCCTTGCTAGGCTGTGTTCCGGAGGGACTCATGGATGTAGCACTCAACGTGTCAGACGTACTCTCAGTCTCATCTGTGGCCACGGTAAATTCAATCTGTGGTTTTGTGGTAGTCTCAGTGGATGGCTGTGCACCAGACCCATCTGGACTTGATTCCAAGTTATCCTCGTCAGGTGAGTCACCCGAACTCTCCATGTCAATGTAAATAGAGGTTTCCTTTAAGGTTAACACAGAGACACTGGGTTGAGATGTTTCAAGTGTGTAGGGACTTGCTGTGACAGTTGTAGAGTCTATGTCAGTTTTTTCATAAACAATTGTGGATGTAATTGATGGTCTAAATGATGTGGTTATTGCTAAGGCTGTTGGTTCCACAGAGGGCCATTCAGCTGGTGTTTCCAGGGGAGTTTCATCTTTGGATGGAAATATGCCATCTCCTGAGATCTCTATGTCACCTGTCAGTGCTGTCACTGTCTCACTTGTGGTAGATGAGCTGGAAGAGACAGTAGATTGGATACCCTTCGTAGACTCCTCTGTCATGAACTGTGGCGAGGCGGAGGTTGATGATTTAAAACCAGACTCTGATGTGCTTTCAGATATCTCACCCTCATCTGTTGTTGGAGAGAATTTGCTTTGAGATGCACTGGAGCTGGTTGGCAGCACAGATGTTGGTTTTTCAGTGCTGTGGTCAGAAGAGGTTATGCTTACATGAGATTTAAAAATTTCAGCTGTTTCGGTTTCAAGTGCCTTCTCAGTGCTAATCATTGAAGACACTGTGGTCGCTGTACTTGTTTGTTCTGTGGAAACCTCTGTAACAGATAAATCATCTGTTGAAATAATCCTTGTAGTTTCTTCAAACAATGCTGCTGGTGTTACTGTGCTGAAGATGGAAGAATCAGGAGTTTTGGCAACATCACCTGAAACGCTTTCATCGGTGAATGTTGACCTTGAGTCTGTGGTAAAAGCAGTGCTTATAGATTTAATAGTTGTTCTCACAGAGTCTGAGCTAACACTTGTACTAGTTACCAGTGATGGTGTTGATACTGCTGGTGTTCTTGTGCTAAAAACTGGAGAGATGGTCGCTGAGGTTTGACTAGCAACTTCGTTGCTAAAATCAGGAGTTTGTTGAATAAATTCAGTTTCATCTATGACAGGAATGGATGGCCTTGTTGAACTTGTAGATGTAGCTGCTGCTTCCTGTGAACTGCCAATCACTATTGCTGAGTGGCTGTTTGGATCCACTATCTGGTCTGTAGTTGGCAACAAAGGAAGGGTAGATGTTTCCTCTATAAAAATTTCAGTTGACTTTCCTGGTGAAATATAATCTTCTGTAAAAGTGATTGTAGCACTGGTCTCAGATTCATCAATTATTGGGATAACTGTTTGTTCTGTGTTTAAATGCTTTGGGGATTGTTGTGTAATTGTAATTTCAGATGTTGACTGCTGACCAGTTACTGATGCCTCTTTGGTCTGACTTGTGGTGAGAGTGTCTTGTGTTTCAGGTGACAATGATGTTGGTTTCTCAGTACTGTAGAGGGATGAAGCTACGGTCCCAGCAATTGTTGAAGAATCACTTGTTTCAGGTTCATGTGATGGTGTGACTGATGGTGACTCTGTGCTGAATTCTGAAGGCAAAGTTGCTGTAGTGAAGACTGACTCCTCAGAGAGCTCAGTACTGCTGTCCCCTGAACTCTCGGTAAAAGTGACAGTAAGGAAGGATGATGTTTCAGGTTTAGTAGTTGATCCACTGATTGAAGGAGCGGACTCCACCATTGTAGTCTCACTGCTAATGTCTTGTTCAACAGTGTCTGGAAGAGTGGATGATGTCAGAGAAGTCAAACTTGGAATCTCTGTTATTGAGCTTGTTAGTGTCTCATTAGAGATGGCAGAAACTGATGGCTCTACTGAAAGCAGTGGCATTTTTGTTTTGTCTGTTTCAAGACTTGTTGTTTCAGGAGATGTTGCTGTTGGTGCTTCAGTGCTGAATAATGATAAAGTTGTACCTACAACAGCAGACGTTGGAGAGAACATGTCAGGGGTGTGGTCACCTGAGCCTTCTGAATCCAGTGGAAGAGTAACAGATGATTTTTCTGTCTCTTCAGTAACAGGAAAAACTGAGGTCCTGTCTGTCTGCACTGTGACAGTACTGTCTTGTTCCTCAAGTGGATGCACTGTTGGCTTCTCGGTGCTAAACAATGAAGATACAGTAGGAGTTGCTCTTGGTGACTCTGTGCTGAACAATGATGAAGCTGTAGCAATAATAGAAGAGGTTAGAGTGGACATGTCAGTAGTTTCGTCACCTGAGCTTTCTGGATCCACTTGAATAGTAACAGAAGACCTTTCTGTTTCAACAGTCACAGGAGAAACTGATGATCGTGAAGTTTTTTCACTGAACATTGTAGTTGTCTGTTCATCTGAGCTCTGTTCATCTGTTGATGTGAGAGCAGAACCTTCCTCTGGTGTTACTGATGCCTCTCTGGTCTGACTTGTGGTAAGAGTGTCTTGTGCTTCAGGTGACAATGATGTTGGTTTTTCAGTACTGTAGAGGGATGAAGCTACGGTCCCAGCAATTGTTGAAGAATCACTTGTTTCAGGTTCATGTGATGGTGTGACTGATGGTGACTCTGTGCTGAATTCTGAAGGCAAAGTTGCTGTAGTGAAGACTGACTCCTCAGAGAGCTCAGTA